>CAUYON010014309.1:0-44978 GCA_963573935.1 Arctocebus calabarensis | reverse complement strand
TTATATAGTGATCAAGGAAATGCCATGAAGGATATCTGTAACAGTACGATCAAAATATTTCTGAATGTATATGAATCGTGCCCTGTGATTGCACCAATGTACATAATTATGATTCAATAAAATTATTAAAAAAAAAAGTTTTTGCACAGCAAAGGAAATAATCAACTGAGCAAACAGACAACCTAGAGAATGGGAGAAAGTATTAGCAAACCATACATCTGACAAGGGCTTACTATACAGTGTCCACAAATAAATCAGCAAAACAAAAATCAAATAACCCCATCAAAAATTGGGCAAAAGCCAATGAACAGATTTTTCTCAAAAAAAGATAGATAAATGGCCCAAAAACATAAAAAAATTCAATCATTCACTTGAGGGAAATGCAAATTAAACCATAATGAGATACCACCTTATTCTTGTCAGAATGACCATTATTAAAAAGTAAACAAAATAACAGATGTTGATGAGGATGTGACAAAAAAGGATATGCTTATCTATTGTGAGGAGAAGAACTTGTACAATAGTTAGTGAAAACAGTATGAAGATTCCTCAAGAAACTAAGGTTAGACTCACAACTTCATTGAACAATTCAAGACTAGGTCTCTACCCAAAGGAAAGAAGGCTTTTTTTTTTTTTTTTTGAGACAGACGACAGAGTTTCACTTTGTCACCCTTGGTAGAGTGCTGTGATGTTACAGCTCACAGCAACCTCAAACTCTTGGGCTTATGCAATTCTCTTGCCTCAGCATCCCAAGAAGCTGGGACTACAGGTGCCTGCCACAATGCCCAGCTAGTTTTTGTTGTTGTTGTTGTTGTTGTTGTCATTGTCATTGTTGTTTAGTTGGCCCAGGCTGGGTTCAAATCCGCCAGCCAGGGTATATGTGGCTGGCACCAAATCCACTGTGCTATGGGCACCTAGCCAGGAAAGAAGTCATTTTATAAATAAGATACCTGCATAATTCACAATAGGAAAGATATGCCTAAGTGTCCACAACTGATTATTGGATAAAGAAAATATATATATACACCATGGGGAACTACTCAGCCATAAAAAGGAATTAAATAATGTCTTTTCCAGCAATCTGGATGGAACTAGAGACCAATAGTCTAAGTACGATATCTCAGGAATGAAAAAACAGATACCACATGTTCTCATTCATAAGTCGGACCCTAAGCAAAGAAGACATATGGTGACGGCCAGCAATAATGGACATCGGAATCCAGGAAGAGGGGAGGGGAGGGCAGGGAAGGAAAAGCATTTATCTACAGAGGACAATGTGGAATAAGGCTACACTGAAAAGCCTGGCATCAGAATGATACAATTAGCCATGTTATACAAAATACCTGGAGCCCTTAATTTTTTTGCAATGAAAACAAAAATAAAAATACCTATTAAAATAAAAAAGAACAATAATAAAATAAAATAAGGTGCAACCTCCACAAATCTAAAAATACGAAGAAAGAGGAAAATTTGCAGTGGACCTGAAAAAACAGAAACATCCACATATCCATGTTTATTGCAGCACTATTCACAATAGTCAAGTTAGAGAATAAACCTAAGAATGCATCAAGTGACGACATATAAAGAACACGTGGTATACTGTGTATACATGCAATGAAATACCATTTAACCACAAAATGAGTAGATGCTTGGTCTTTTGACAAAATACGAACGAAAGGGGAGAACTTTATGCTAAATGAAATAAACCAAACATAGAAAAACAAACTACTTGCTCTCCTTTGTATACGAAATCTAAAATACTTGAAGTCACTGAACCAAGAAGAGGAAAGGGAGTTACAGAATTCAGGAAGGATGAGGGTGGAAGGAATCGGGATATGATAATAAAAGGCTATAAGGCCTCAGTCAGGAAGAAGGAATAATTCGGACTTTTATAAAAATTAACTGTACCTCATGATGTAGACAGCTAATTAATAATTTCTACACACTTCAATATCACTAAAAGAGTAAATTTACAATGCTATCATCACATAAAAATGGTTAAATATTTAAAGTGATGAGTATATTATTGATTTAATGTTATCACATTATTCTAAAAAATCATAAGGCCACTTTTACCCCATAAATGTATACAACTGAAATTTGCAAATATATGACAACAAATTTTTTTAAAAAATAAGAAACTAAAAATTACATTGAATTGAATTTTAAATTTGATTTTAAATCACATTTTAAATTTCTATGAAGCAAAATTTCATCAAGTCAAAAGATAAATGGTAACAATGAAAAATGATGGATAACTTAGAGCACTGACAGAGAAATAGTGCACCTGTTAGGTAAAGAATTACTAATATTAATAAGTTAAAAAGACTAAAGAATATAAAACAAAGAAAGGTGATGAAGTTATGCTAAATAAAAAAGAAAAACTCCTATTTCCCCAAGTAAAAAAATATCAATTTCATTCACAATAAAAGATATAAAAATTAGAGTAGCACAGTTCCAACTTCTGTAATCCCATCTGTTAACATGTCTGTGGAGAAAAGTTCGGTCATATACCCAAGTCATAGAAGGAGAGTTCACAACACCCGTGGAGGGGGATGTAGTGAAAGTTACCAAGGTTAGATTCACCTTTGAATCATAATCCCACTTTCAGAAATGTCTCCTACAGATATATTTGCGTGTATGCTACGTGCCCTGTACAAGGGCACCCATTATATATCGCAGCAAAATAAGAACAAAAAGCTCTCATTAACTTAACTAGGAGGAAGGAGTAGGAATGCATCAGTGAATATGGTGGAGATCTCCAAAAACTCTCTCATCACTGGTAAAAGCACTGACTAATGAGACAGATTTGTATTGCAATCATTTCAAATAATTATCACAACTACCAGTATGACTACCCAAGTTTATAGTTTGTGGCATCCTTTCCAGGGAATAATTACATTTAATTGTTACACTAGGCAGTGTGATAGGTGCTGTGCGTACAAAGATGATACATTCACTGCATATTTGGGGAGGAAGATAACTTACCAAGGGGCTCAGAAACAGTCCCTATAAATGACTGATACTGGATATTTTTGTCTTTGTGGGCTTACTCTCCCTGTTAGAACTACTCGCTTCTGCCATTGTGACATTAAATCTACCATATCTAATACATTAATAAGTGAGTGCAGCTACGTTCTAATAAGACATGATCATGGACAGTGACGTTTAGATTTTACATAGTTTCCAGTGTCACAAAATATTACATTCTTTCACTTTTCCCAAACAATTTTAAAAAGGAAAAACATCATAGTCAGGCAATGGAAAAATAGAAAATGAGCTAGCTTTGACACACAGAGGGTAGTTTAACTATCTTTTATCCAAACCATAAAACACACTTTGTAATATACTTCAATTACTAATAAAAATGTCAAGAGTACTTTTCAGTTTTTCAAGTGAGGGAACAAAGATTCAGAAATTAAAGAGACTCGTCAATTGTAACACAGAAAGGAAACAGAGAAACTACCAAGTCAAACCCTCATCTTTCCTAATTGTTATTATCTCATGAAGACAATCTCTTCAATGATAGTTGTCAGGACCTAGATTGGGGCCTGCATGCAGTACTGTAAATAAAATTATATTCTTACCTATAATGGGATTCATTCAGCACTCTTCAACTATGGAAAAGTGAAAAACGAACTAGCTATTCTACATTAATTTGGGAAAGAGGGAACAAATTGTTTTAAAACTATAAAGATGATCATACATGGTCATGATGGTCATGCATCACTTAACTACAGAAATATGTTTTGGCAAAAGCATCAGTAGGAGATTTGGATGTTGGGTGAACGTCATAGGATATACATACACAAACCTATATGGTATAGCCTGACACAGACACAGACACACACACACACACACACACACACACACACACAGGATGTACGGTCTGCAAATGGGTACAGCGTGTCACTGTACTGAATCCTGTAGACCAATGGAATGCAATGGTCAGCACCTGTGTATCTACAAGTATGTAAATATTAAAAATTACAGTAACAATTTGGTTCTATGTTCATTGAAGGAAGCATGGTAATGTGATGCATGGTTGTAACTTGTTCCTGGAGGAAATGAGCTGCTTTCTATCAAACATTCTCTTATAATTTTCTTTTGTTTTTATTTTGTTTGTTTGTTTTGATTTGTTTTTTTGTAGAGACAGAGTCTCACTTTATCACCCTTGGTAGAGTGCCGTGGCGTCACACAGCTCGCAGCAACCTCCAACTCCTGTGCTTAGGCGATTCTCTTGCCTCAGCCTCCTAAGTAGCTGGGACTACAGGTGCCTGCCACAATGCCCGGCTATTTTTCTGTTTGGCCGAGGTTGGGTTTGAACCCGCCACCTTCGGTATATGGGGCCAGCACCCTACTCGATGAGCCATTGGCACGGCCCACTCTTATAATTTTCTTATCCTAATAATTTCAATCATTTCAAAAGATCCTTTACAAGTAATAAGAGCAATGAAATATATCCCTATTCTGGTTTGTGTACTCGATCCCTTATGGCAATTACATTCTAAAAAATACATGACTTTCCATGTACTATATGTATATATATTGCTATGTTGTTTATTATATATGTGTGTATATGTAAAATTTACCATTTATTATTAGAAAGGGTTCCATGATCATGGCCTTAGCCAACATATGCATATAACTTAGCAGTAAATAGTACATATTGACCAAAATCATCAAAATGAATTTTATCATAATAAATTCCATCATTGACTGAGAGGTTAAAGATTATCAGAAATATCGTATAAAAGCAACTATTATGTATCAAGAGACTTAGGCTTGAGCTTTTATTAAAAGCTTAGTAAATGTTTTATAATGTAAAATATAACTACAGAGAGAAAAATTACAATTACAAGCTCAAGGATAATTTGAAATAAACTTTATACATTTATAAAAACATTATTTTAATATTAGAAATGCATTATCATATTATGATTACTATTTGATTTCTCTTGACATAACTAGCTATTCTGTGGCAGAGAGGGGTAAAGGAGACAGTTTTCAGCCTTTTCAAGGTTAATCACTTTTCAGGTTCATAGTAATGCAATAATTCTATTTTTATTAAAGAGTGCTATGAAAATATAGAAGTGGTTCATTATGAATGTATTTCATTATGAATGCATATATAAGTATGAAATATAAGTTCTGTTTTAAGCAAAGAAAAATAATAGTATAAGGGGGCATTATTTAAAGCACATACTAAATGTCGAGCTTCGCGATTTTTATTTTCTTTAATTTTACAGTTACAGATGTATTAGTGATGCTACATGGGAGGGAGGAAAAAAAATCTATAATTAAGTTAGAATCATTTGTAAAGTCAAATTAGAATAAAGTAGAAAGACTGAGAGAGGGGGCGCCGAGAGAGAGGGGGAGTGGGGGGACGCATCCTTGGGTGGAACCGGTTCTGTCTGTCCATTTGTTCCTCGGCACTACAAATGATGAGCAGGACGTCCCACAGAACCTCTCCAATCTGAATAGCATCACCAACCTCCACCACCTCCTGCTCCGTTCACTGGCACCATATGTTCATGAAATCCCAGAAGGAGCGCCTAGAATTGATCTTCCTAGGGAGGCTCCATCTTTCCTAAAACTAGGTGAGCCAAAAAAAAAACCCAAGAAGTTATCTGACCTTTCCCTTCCCCTTTCCAGAAAATTTTGTTTCTGCTCTTCAGTTAAGCCACGATGGTGGAAAATATACATAACAAAATATTTTTAGTGATAAAATATAGTAATATTTTACCTGAATTTTACTCCATAAGGGACAATTTTTTTTCTGTCCTTTTCTTTTGCACGGTGTGTCACGTTTCAACAATGGAAAGGATTATAGGAAAAGGATTGTGAAGTTCATACAAAAGTAATTTTCTGGTAATCCAAGAAATTACATTTTGCTGGAAGTATATTTCTAAAAAATGACTTCATGGGATACTTGGTAGGGGGAAGAACATGCAATGAAGATGAATCTTTGCTCTCATTTTAACACGCATATGAGAAAGTGATAGCATTGTTTTAGATCTTTTTTTTGTTTCACATTCTGACTCCACAGCTCCTGCCTTGGATAGAAAATACAGCTGTAACCCAGTCCCTGTTGGACAGGGGGTGGAACAGATGGCTTGTGATCCTGCTCTGCCTACACGTCAGGGAAGCACCGTGGCTTAGATGGAGTACTAATTTTTTTTTTAGTACTAACAGTGCTAAAGTGAGAATAAATAGTCAAACAGGGAGATACGAGCCACTGAGCCTGCAGTCACTGAGACTCTGCTGCTGAGCTTGTTGTCTCTCCCACAGGTACTGAACAAACCCAAATGCGGCTGCTTCCAGAGATCAGTAATTGCACAGGAGAAGGTCTCTCCACTTCCCATTCTGCTCTCTGCCCTGCAGCCTGGATGACAAATGCCTAATCGCACCCATGTTACTGAGCGTACTATTTCCTGAATATTTTGATAAGCCATTAAATTTACTTGCTCACATTTTTGAGGAAAAGGGAACGTGATCTGAAATTACTGGGCATTTTGTCAATTTTATTCTCTTGGGAATTTAATAAAGTCTGTATATCTAGTGCATATTTAACCTACCTAAATGCATCGACATTTTGTGGTAATTTATTTTGGGAATTAGAAAAATATCTATGTGTTTCTGGAAACTGATAAGTAAGAATATATATCCAGAGTAACTCATGGAAATAGATATCATGAGGGAGTGTCTTCTTTTCAATCTCATGTCCATTAGCAATAAATTAAAAGTATCAATGTATCAAGAAATGGCATTGTGGGTTACAATGTACCTTCATGGTAATAAAGACAACATTATTTATTTAATTGCATGTTCAATTAAGTCTTTCTAGTTTACACACCAGAACAGAGAGAGTAATATGCTGATAAAGAACATTTAGTGCAGTATTCGGGGACATATGTTCAGAGAGGTGTGACATGATTGATAGTTTCCTTCTTTATAATTCTTATTTTCAGCTCTCTAGTACAAGCAATAGTTTACACAATGTAATTCACTTCATGTTTCATAACTCTTCAAATCCTCCTCCAATTCCACTCCTACAATTTCCCAGGAGAAGTAAAAACAAACGATTAAACAGAAACTTACTTTTCCAACATACTGAGGATCTGGTCCCATGTGTTCTTCTAAAACAAAGAACTGATTCCATACCCATCCCCTTTTGGGACGATGGTGGACTTCGGTTTCACCTTCGGAGTGTTTGGTTTGGTTTCTTGTCACCTTGACGGAGCCGTGGTGAGAAGTTCCATAACACCTCTGCACAAAACAGAGACACACTAGGACTGGACAGAAGCAAGATGTGCTCGTAATTTTCATTGTAAGATAACGTTCCAGTTCACTGTTTCCCTTCTTTTCCTTGTCAGCTACAAAGGCTTAGTGAGTATTCAAGACAGAAGCTGGAGCATCTTTTGGAAGGACAGTCCAAAGTAAACCGTTTAGTGTGTCCATGATTTAACTGCCCATCAGGGAAAGGTCAAATTCCATTTACATTCTGAAACACTTGGAAAATCAAAGCTGAACTTGTCTGAATACAAGTCTTCACAGTAGGTGATCATAGGCAACCATTTTCAACCTAATAAAAAAGAGAAAGCATATAAAGCATGGTAATTTTGAGTCTTTGTTCTGAATGCAAATTATACTATTCTATACTGTAATGTTGATAGACAAAAAGCACTTCTGCATGCATTTTACGTGAACTTACTTATTTGTACTATTATTCTCAATTACATATACGTATTATAATATTTGTTTTTGTTATATGTGATACAATGTTGCCACATAAACTACACATCAATTACCTACTGAATGTAACTCACAAACTTTGAAAAAATATCTCCAAGGGTTGAAAAATTGCTACAGACCATCATAAGCACTTCACAGTTTCAATAGGCGCTTCAAGTGATTAGTTAGTAAAATACAAGAAAACAAAATTTAAAAATGGCAGAAAACAAAGTATACAACTGACAATTGCTCCAGGCTCTGGAAAAAAGATTGTCAGGGTCAAGTATAAGTGAGGATACTTATTCACGGAATTACAGTTTATGAAATTACAGGTCTATGAAAGGGTGTTGGCTTCACTTATACACAAGACAGAGTTTCCAGCTTGATAATGGCATTACTAGGTATGATTTGTAGAACACACCATTCTAGCAGCTATGTAAGGAAAATATTTTAAAAAGAAAGAACATGACAAAAAGAACAAAGGTAAAAATGTATTTTTTTTTGTTTTTTGCAGCTTTTGGCCAGGGCTGGGTTTGAACCAGCCATCTCCGGTATATGGGGGCGGCGCCCTACTCCTTTGAGCCACAGGCACTGCCCAAAATGCTTCCATGTTTTTTTAAATAAGAAATGTTAAGCCTATAGACTTAGGTTTTGGTACAGTTGGACTGTAAAGTAAGTTGAAAAACAATTCTGATAGACAAATGCTATGAGAGAAAAATGATGTGACTTATTTTAAAACACACAAAATTTTGTAGCAAGAGAGAACCAAATGACTTATTTTAAAATACGCAAAATCTTATAGCAAGTTTTGGTGTGATTTTTATATATATTTGAACTTATAGAAAAATGAAATATAACTATTCTATCTAGTAAAAATATTAGATGATTCTCTTTCTAATTATAAAAAATTCACCCATGGGGCGGTGCCCCGGCCCCATATGCCAGAGGTGGCCGGTTCAAACCCAACCTCAGCCAAAAAAAAAGTGAATAAAAAAAAAAAAAAAGAAATCACCCATGTATATCAGCACAAACTGAAGAACAATGAGGTGGTTGACATGACAATAATTGATTTTAAGAAGTGAATATAAATAATCAGCCAAATGTGTAGCATAATTCTCTTGAAGAACTGAGGAAAAGCACATATACACAGTGGGGATGAAAAAAATCACAAAGTACTGAGGGCAGGAGGCTATTCTCTATGAATCTCTCACATAAATTAGGATTGGTAATAATGTTTACTTCATGAGTTGTGAAAGAATTACACAGGATTAGAATTGAATTTCATTTTCATCACCTGACAAATATAAAATTCAAATTTTAAAATAGTTCCTTATTAAGTTAAGAGTTTATGCACAGCCAAGGAAAACAATCAATAGAAGAGAATGGGGACTTCAGAATGGGAGATGATATTTGCATTCTCTAAAGTGTTGATAACTAGAATCTACAAAAACCTCAAGCAAATCAGCTAAGAAAACAATCAAACCGCCCCCTTAAATGTGGGCAAACACATTAACAAAAGCTTTTGTGTGTGTGTGAATTATTTATTTTTAGTTTATTAGGACATCAACCCTTTTTACACAAAAGCGTTGAAAATATCTTTTCCTTTTGTGGTTTGCCTTGCTAACCTGGATACGTGTAACAAAAGCTTTTCAAAGGAAGATAGACTAATGGCCAACCAACATATAAAAACAATTGTTCAACATCCTAAGCATAAAGGAAATGCAAATGAAAACCACAGAGAGATATCACCCAACTCCGATGAGCATGACTTTCATCATAAAGTCTCCACATGACAGGTGCTGGTGTGGATGTGGAGAGAAAGGAGCCTTACACTGCACACTACTCCCCCTCTACGGAAAGTCTTATGGAGAGACCTCAAAGATCAAAAATGGAGCTACCCTTTGTTTCGGCAATCCACTACTGGGTATTAACCCAAAGGGGAAATCAAAACCTAAAACCAAAACACAGAAACAGGTGACTATTTTGTATCTCAAAAAGATAACTGCACTGCAATGTTTATAGAATCAAAATACAGAATTGCAAAGATCTAGAAATAACCCAAGTGCCTATCAATACAGGAGTAGATTAATCCACGTGCCTTTGTGCACCAGGGAGTGCTCCTCAGACATAAAATAAGTGGCAACCTAATGCCTCTGATATTAGCCTTGACAGAACGGGAGACCGTTCTTCTAAGTGAAGTAAGTGTCACAAGAATGGAAAAACAAACAGCACAAGTACTCTATTAAATTGTAACTAATCAATCAACACTCATGAACACATGGAAAGAGCACACACTGGAAATGAAGAAAGTGGGAAGGGAGCGGCAGGGTAAATTTCCACCTAACAGGTACATGCATATCATGTGGCTGATGGGCAGGTGCGCTTGTAACTTTGACTCAAACTGTATGAAAGCAATTCATGTCATCAAAATATTTATACCCCTGTCTTATTTTGAAATTAAAAAAAAAAAAAACAACTTCAGAAAGGAAAGACAACTTTTTTTTTCTTGTTTAAATTAAAATACTCAAAAACTCTCTTACTGTGAAAAATACAGCTCCAAGATGGTAAGAATACTGGAAAAAGAGTTAGAAAACAGTTTTTAAACTTTTTATATTGGCAATTTACTTATGATATGAATTATATCACTCATATAATTTCTTTCAGTCTCAATGTTATCATTTATAAAATCTGCCACAGGAATAATTGCCTTTAATATTCTTTACAGCCTCCTAATAAATTATTTGGGTGACTTTATATTAAAGATTGTATTTGACAAAAGATTCTTAATTCCCAAGTAATGAATTTCAGAAAAAGAAACTTTATCTAGTTTTCTTCTTAGAACCAAAGTTGTTGAACATGTAAAAGGTGTTGTTATCTTAATACTTCACACCATTTGGTGTGATTTTCAAATGAAATTAACATCTTTGCCCTCTTTGCTAAGTTGTTTAACAAAGCATAATTTATGAGTAAAAGGTGAAGAAAGTGGCTTTTGTGATGCATTACAGAGATGTAGAATGATGTAGAATTTTCTTTATAATGTTGATATTGCGTGTCATTCAAAAATTATGTAAAAGCTTTTTAACCAATATATACTTTAAATGCTCAAGAATTGCTATAATGACAATTATGAAAAGTGATAAATATGGCTGTGTGGAGTGAGAGAGAAATGGAAGCATTGGAATTGTGCGTATGAAGATGCAATGAGAGAACAGAATTCCAACGTGAAAACTTTCAGCTCCACTTCAAGAAATCCATCTCTGCATTGGTTAGGATGAATTGAAATGCAAATAATAATAAAGTCAAGCATGAATGAGACTGATAAAACAGAAAAAATGTTTTAATAGTAGGTATTTGCCATCATGACTAAGCAAAATTCAAAAACACTACAGCTTTCATGAAACCTTGCAGATTGCTCATCCAATTCTGATGAGCAGAGTCCTAACTTCCACCACTAACCACTTAGAGACCAAATTCTTTTCTTTTACATCCTTTTAGTTGGAAGTTCCATCAATGACATATGCAAGTTATATGCTCCGACACTCTGGAGCAAGCAAATGATGGAAGGACATAAGGACAGTGGAGAAATTTTTCACAGAATCGGTAACAATATCAAGGCCCAGACACAATGGTGAATCTAGCAGCTGTAACAGATTCCAATAGCTGCTGAATTAATTAAGAGGCATTCTAGCTACAGTGTTCCTGTGGTGAGTATTTGACATTGTTTCTAGCTGTTTTAACTTCATTTGTTCCCATTTTCTCTCCAATCCTGACTCTTAAGTACCATCATCAATTTTAATGGCCACCCAATTTGCTTCGAATAAATTGATTTGCTGCTTTCTATGGTCAAAGTTTAGTTTCTAGTGTTGGAAAACAAGAAACAATTCTGTTTAAAAAAATACTGCAATAATACCTAATAAATAGAATTAGTTTCCAAATAATGTTATACAAAATAATGTGATATAGATGTCTCACTGCTGTTCAGTACTTAATCTAAGTGTCCCAACACTCCGCCCTTGATTCTGTAATTATCATCTTCCGTGCAGAGTAAATCACATCATACCACAAATTAGTAAACATGACTTCATTGTCCATTTCATAGAAATCATCACATTTGTATTATCACTTTATTCCCTAAGCTTTGCAGTTTTCATTTATGAATTAAGGACTGCCATTGAATTAAGCATGTTCACCTACTTAATTCTTTGAAATTTATGATTTATTAACTGTGTATTGTTTTCCAATGACTTTTCTTACTTACGCTGCATTACTTATATCACCAAGATTAAGCCATTACGACTGACCATAAGCATTGCTCAGAGAGCTCTGAGGAAATACTTGTCTCAAAGAAATTATTTCTCACATATATCCCAAATGTAATTGCTTGTCACCAGGGTCTTTGACTGAATTTACTTTCCCAATTAATTCCTAACATATAAACTTTGGACTCCAAAGAGGTCTAGAGAATTTCTCCTTACTAAAAAAAAAAAAAAAATTCCTGCTGTGTGTGGTGGTTTATGCCTGTAACCTTAGCACACTGGGAGGCTTAGGCAGATGGATTTCTCTTGCTCCGAAGTTTGAGACCAGGCCTAGCAGAGTGAGACTTCGTCTCTACTAAAAAATAGAAAAATTAGCTAGGTGATATCTTGGGTGGCTCAGGCAGGAGAATCACCTGAACCCAGGAATTAGAGGTTACTGTGAACTATGATGCCATGGCACTGGATATTCTAGTTTGACAACAAATGGTGACACTCTGTCCAAAAAAAAAAAAAAAATCCTTTGTTTTTTGTTTAAATGAAAATTTTCTAAAAAATATTCTATCAAATTTATTTTATGAGTGGATCATTGCATTATCCATATGTATGATATGACATATTATTTCACGTATTCAAGCAAATAGAATTATAATTGCTATTAATTTCCAAAGTGCAGCACTATAAATTATTGGTAGGAATATATCTGATTTTGTGTAGAGTACGCCTAGCTTCAACAGGAAATGTCAAAGAAGATAAATGGTGGTGCAATGACCTTATTTTATTGAATTTCGTTCCTTGTGGCATCTTGTGTGGATAAGAACATGGGAACCTGAGGCTCATTATGCCAAATATGACTTCCCAAATCTCCACTATAAACCCATCAGATGATAGAATTGTTTTTCGTGTGAAGATGACTAACTTTGAAAATAAAGGAATTCAACTTTTTCCATAATGAATTATGTAATGCCATCCTACTCTCTGGCAAATTTAAAGAATTTATGTTTTGATTGACTTGTGGGGTCCTTTCATAAGGTAAAAGTTACAATGAATAAAAGTTGATTTTTTTCAAGTTTAATAAATAATTATTTACTATTAGTTTACAAATTATTTTGCCTTCAGAATCTTAGCTTATATTATCTGTCCTATGAGTACAGATTTGTAATCGTGGCCCTAGGCATAACTCTCGCTGATTGAAGATGCATCCTCATGTATCTTGGGGAATTTCTGTTATTACAGGATCTCATGATTAGCAATAACGGTATCATTCTCTTTTTCTAAGTTTAATTCTTATTCATTTTCCAATAATGGTTTCTGAATTTTTGTTTTACCTTCCTATTCTTTACTGTCTTTTTAAATGTCTTCTCCATCGCTGTATATAACAGCTCAATATATTTAACAAATTCTTCAGACATGGTTCTCTATGGTAAATAATGAAATATTTAAATAATAAACAAATAATAAAGCATTACCTTGAGTATTGTATGTTACTGTTAGAAACATTCATTTTTGTTGCTTTCCAGCCAATGTGGAAACCACAGGTGTGTGTATAGGCCCCATGACTGATTCAACTCCCATTGCCTTGAAAACCTCACTCTCCAAAATTCATTTGTTTCAACGTAATCTTCAAGGCCTAAACTAAAGTTGTTTCTCAAGAAAGATTTCTCTGTTTGAGGAGATATTTTCTTTGGGTCTTTTGTGTTTCTGCATATCTTCTGAATAAAAGGCACTGACAATTTTATTATGTGATATCTATTCCAGGATGTTGGTGTACAAAATAGCTTTGAAATATAAAGATAGAACTTCCCTTGGGGCAGAGGGCAGATTTGTTTTCTGATGGGACTGTACAGATACTATCTCCATCTGGGACAAAGGTTAGAAAAGTGTGTTTACAGACTTTGATCAGATTGAGTGTTCCAAGTTCAGAGTTCGTCAGCTGTTTGTAAACTGTGGGAGTGTGGCGTGTAGCTGGTTGCTTCATGTTACTCCATAGAACACGAGGAATAAGAAGAATTTATTCTGCTTGCTGTGTTATGGATATCTTTTGTCCCTGATCCAGGAGTTTCATATCTTCTGCCAGCATTTATAACCTACAGCCTAATAGTTAACTCAATTCAGAATTAGGGTAAATTCTCATACCCTGCAGTTTAAATCATAGCTGTAATAGCTCAGTATAACTGCTCGCTTCTCTAGATTACCATACCCTTTATCTCATCCTTTCTTACTATTGAAGACAATCATTCTAATTATTGCTATAGGTACTATTTAATTTTCCTTCATATTAGACTTTGTTTTTCGTTCTCATAACTGGCTGGTGAAGTATCTTTCACATTGTAGGCAACAGTAAGCATCTGTTGAATGGAAGGAAAAAATAAATGGGAAATAGACAAATTAAGTTCTGTGCACCATGGACAGTGTTCAAATGCCACGTTTTAGATCTCCCTTTGCAAACTATCCTCAAGTTGTGTATAATCTAGTCACCCCCCCTTAGTTGACATCTAGTGTTTTTATATTACCTCCAGGATAGAATCCAAAATCTTTCCCATGAATTTCATGGCCTTTCAATTTTGGCACTTTTCTATTTCCTGATAGAAAGTTAGAAATTAGGAATTTTCTATTTCCTCACACATCCTAGTGTCTGCCCATGAAATAATAAGACCCTTTCACATCTTACTATGCTGTACCCTGACTATGCCTCACTCTTGCTAGACTTTATGTACTTGAACAAGCCATTTTCTTTTAAACATAAAGTCCATTTCTTCGTTTTAATAATTGGTTGCATCACCATCTTCCAAGTGAATCTTTACAGTCCAACCAATCGTCCAAGGCCTCTGCTCCCTTTAAGGTCACATTGACCACCTGATATTACACTTATTCATTTACTTGTCTGCCTTTCAAACTATACAATAATTCTATGCTAGAATTTGATTTCTATATCCTGAGTGATTAGACAGGCTAGTGTTCCCGGTAAAAACTCAATTGAATGAACAAAGAAAACCATATTTATGTTTGTATAACTTTTGTGTTTCCCTTTTATTAATCATGTGACCATCAACAAATTTTCTCATAGGTAACATGAGTTTAATAATCTCATGGAATCTTTGGAGGAATGAATCAAAGTCATGGCAGAGTCAAGAGTACGTGGATGGTTCATTCAAAATCTATCGTAGCTCTTGGGAAAAACAAAGTCAAAATATTTCCCCTAAGAGTAAGAACAGCCTACTCTTTACATGAAATACTGTGTTACATACATCATTTATTTGCATAAAAATATTTATTGTTAACTGGACATAAGGAAGATAGTTTATAATTGGGGTTGATATTTCTTGACAAGATGCTAAATATAATCACGGAACAGTATTCATATGTCATTACAACACTATTTAACTATTTAACATTATACAAGTCTCCAGGTTAAGAGTGTGGTAGATTAGGTTGGTTCTTAAATTGAATTTGTTGGGACAAGTATATTTACCGATAGTCTCTGTTCATGAGTCGTGTATCAGTTGGACGTTTGTTGCTTGGGGACATATTGCAATAGCCTCCACTGCTAAGTATGAGTTGTTCCTAAACTGGACGTTTATACTTGGAGGGTTCCTGTAATGTATTTGTTTTAGGAAAGACCAATGTTTTCCTCATGTAATATATAGTATTAAAAAATATATATAATTTTACGTGTTTCTTTTATAAGTTTTGAAAAAGATTTTAGAAACACACATTTTACAAAGTAAGTACATTAATGCCCCAAAATAATTCATACGCAAAAAGACTTAATGATGTATATAATAAGCCTTCAATGGAATTGAAAAAATGTTGCTTTTCTCTAGGGTGTTTTTAACGATTTCTACAGTAAACTGGGTTATCTTTTCAATAAAAGTAGGAACATGATTCCCCTCTTTTGGGGCATTTCAGTTTTCTTAATTTACATGGTAGCTTGTTGGCTCAAGTTATATATACTACTTAACATCCTGATTCCTATTTGTAAGAAAAGTGAGTGTTAATTTCTTTAGCATGCATGCATATATGAAAATTTAATGTGAAACACTGAGTCAAATCAACTTGGAATTTAAAACTGTTACAGTTTTTCTTAGAAAACATAAACTTATAGGATCCATAACATTAAGTTTAATGCCAAGAAATTGCTTTTTCTGAGTTTCAATTAAAAAGTTAGCTAAAATATTGCAAACAGAACAAAAAAATGTAATATCTTTACAGTTATTTGTAAAATCTTAGTTTCAAATGGTCTGGAGATTTCTAGTTCTTTATATAGTAGAACCTTCATAATTGACCAATGACCAATTTCTTAAGGTGACCTAATCTTCATAGACCAGACTTGCACCCCATATACTCAATGGAAGTTCCTTTTGCTGACTACCTCTGTATGCCAGCCAGTTTGTTACAGTCTTCTGGTTGTTCAATTGTCAAGAGGTTCTACTATATTTTTCTTATTTCTATTTAGGTTCAACTTTACTTTCTACTATTCCATTCATACACTTGTCAATACAGTCCACTGTTAGATCAACCACATTATAAGCTTATATCAACTCAGCTAACATTTTAACCCTAAGACTATGTCATTGCCTGCAATCTACATGATAGAGAACATTAAATGGATCTGCATACTGGTACCACTATAACTTCACAATCTTAAACCTAGAATGGTATTCCTTTATCCTAATGCATCACATAAACCACATTATTCATACTATGGTTCCAATTTGAACACATATGTCAATTTTTATGAACTACACTTAAACATGTCAACATTAGAAAAAGACTTTTATCATAAACCACGCCTCTTTATAATCTATATGGTAAATAATTATAGTACTTTGACCACACAATGCTTGATCACATGCCATTGCATAAATACTTGTTTGGCTTCTTACAACTTTAGCTCCTGAAACGTTTGTTCTTCATTCAAGTAAAAATATCATTCCCTTTTAGTCCCCAGCCCCCACCACTCTCAGGCATTCCCTCTTAGCTTAACCTGTAACACATTGTTCAATATCATTTTATTTTATCTTATGAAATCTTAACACTTTTTTTTCTTTTCTCAAATTAGATTCTGTGAAGCAGTTTCACTAATAACCAATCCCAAGAGAGAACTCCCACTGTGGGAAGGACAGCAAAGATCATCACCATGCCAACCACCGGAAATAGCAGTCTGAACACCTTCACTCACGGCATCATGGCCTGCCTGAGTCCCAAGAGACAAAGCACACTCATACCTAAGCAGTTAGATGTGTTAGACTTTCAGATAGGCAGGAAGGGACAAAAATCCATTCTGAAATCCATTGTGGTCTGGGCTCCAACCCTCAGGAAAGCTGCCTCTTCTGGATAAAGTCTGACCACATGTTCCCCACCTTCACCTCAGGTAGTAAGTCCAACAGGAAGCCCACCCTGGGTTACAGGCCTCAGGACCTATAAGTACAATATAGTATTGAGCAAAGCTTTGAAGGACATCCTGTTTCCAAGGGAGAGAGGGACAAAGCTCGATTGTCCAGGGAAGTTTGTGCCTAATTCAAGATATTACATTCCCTAGGAGGAATAGGAACAAAGCCCACGATGTTTCAGGCAGCTCTTATCTGTGTCAGGATATTGTATTCTCAGCACACGCTACTGTTACTCTGAAGACTACATGCAAGAGACACAGTAGAGACTGGGTCAGCCAAGGCTATTCATGGATGATCCAGCCTACTATGAACTTCTTAGAAACAAAATATTTCTCAAATACATAGCGTAGATTTAGCATAAAAAAGTCACTGGAATAAATTTATGAGTCTTTTAATAACAACCATAAACTTTATCTAGTAAATATGCAATTAAAAATTATAGCCTAAATGGCCCCAAGTATAATTGAGGCTTTCAAGAAAAACTTAAATTTTAATATGGCTTGGTAATTTAAAATAACATCTAATAATGCCAGTATAAACTACTGTGTATCTAATATTACAGGCACATTTATTTGCTGCTGTCCTTTTGTGTTTTTAATTAAAAAAAGTATCCTATTTTACTAGATGTGAAATACTGTATTTACTTGTAGAAAAGCAAGAGAAAAAAATTAAAAGAAATGAAGGCTACTGATAAAATAATCATAAAACTGATAAGACAGGTAAAATACATACCAAAAACAAAAATCCCATATTGCAGTCAAACTATGCATATGATAATATAATGTGAAAGTGCCGGTCATATTACGTGTTATTTTCACTTTATGGTAACTGAAAATTCAGAATAAAATAAAAGATCATCAACGTCATGCAAGCATAGTTAAGAAGAAGCATTCCTTCACACTCGAAAGAATTAAGAAAATTTTAGAAGATGAGACCATTTTAAGTGTATTTCCAAAGTTTCACTTCAGAATTTTAATTTCAACTAGTAGCTGAGCCCTACAACTTGGACTTTACCTGACAAACGCAAACAATGTACTCTAATTGTTTGCAAAATAAAAAATAAATAAATAATAATAATAATAAATAAATTCATCCAATAACTTAATTGCAAATATTATTAAACCCCTTTAATCAATATATTTTTTATTATTTAGCCAAGATTTAGTGAACATTCATTTGAGCCAGTTAATCAGATAGAGATTACTATGTTCTTACTGTTATATTTTTAGAGTTGATTATAAAAGTAAACAAATATGCAAATATTTTTTTTTTGTAATAACACATGCTATGGCTGAAAGCAAAACAAAAAACAAGGTACTCTAATGGTAAATGAATGCCAGAAACATTAAAATGAGTAGTCAGACAGAAGGCATCTCCTAAATGTTCAAGATTTTAGAACACATATATGTCAAAGACAAACCAAATACAAAGACAGAAGGCAAAATCACTCCAGACAGAAAATATCAAATGTAAAGGGCTCTATATCAAGGTGAGCTTGCCATGTACAAGAAAATGACATTAGGCTGTGCTCAAAGGTAATGAAGCTGGGTAAAGGATCAGAGGCGGCATCAGAGGCAAAAGTCAGAACACTAAAGGTCTTTGAGGATAGGGGATTTTATTTCACATGCATTTATTGGGGTAAAAAACACTCGAGATTGACTCAGTTAGCAAAATTTTAAGTATACGATATAGCACCCTGTGTACGAGAGCTCTCGAACCGTTTTGTTGTGCACGATGGAAACCTTTTACTCAACGAGTAGCAGCTACTCAGTCCTCTCTCCGACCAGGCATAAGCCTTTCCACTTTCTACTTCTTGAGTTGAATCAACTTAGATGTCTCCTGCAAATGGATGCATGCAGTGCTTGTCTTTCTGACGCCAGCACGCGACAGGATTTCTTTCTTTTTTTTCATGCTGAATAACATTTCATTGCACGTAAATACCACAATTTATTTATACATTCTTCCGTCAGTGGACATATAATTATTTCCACCTCTTGGATACTGTGAACATTGCTTCAACAAACGGGAGAGTATTGTTATCTTTTCAAAATCCTGACTTCAGTTCTTTGGAAGAAATACTCAGAAATGAGATTGGTGCATTATATGTTACTTCTACTTCTAATTTTTTTGAGGCTGCTTCATATATTGAAAATAAACCTTTTAAAATCCTCATCAAGAATCCACAAGGGTTTCAACTTCTCCACATCCTTGTTAATAATTGTTATTTTTTATAGTATATAATTGCTTTTTTTTTTTTTTTTACAGTATATAAGATTCACCCTAACAAAGTCTTTTGCTAACAATTTGTATATAAAATCTTTGGGGGTGTCTACATATAAGATCATGTAATCTATAAACAGAGATAGTTTACTTCTTTCCAATTTAGATAGCTTTTATTTATTTTTCTTGCCTAATTACCCTGATAGGGACTTTTACTACTCCATGGAACAGAAATGGGGAGAGTAGGCATCCTTGCCTTATTCTTGACTGCTCAGGAAAATATTTGGGATTTTCACCATTGAAATGGGAAGACACTGGAGAGTATCAAGGAAGCCATGACATAAACTGATTTCAAAGAATGTTCTAGCTTCTATGGAGGGAATAGAATGTGGAAGAGCTAGATGATTAAATGAAGGACTTGTTTGAAGACTAGAACAGATGTGCAGATGAGAAACATTGGTAGCTAAGAGTAAGATGATAGCATATATAAATAGAATATATATTATATGTGTGTTTATACATATATGTATATATACCATCATACACATAGATACACACACGAGTGAAGGCTGTTAGATCTTATGAAGGACAAATTAGAAGAAGGATATGACTCAAAAACATCATTAAGTGGGAGAGAATAACAGGGTACAAATGAAGAGCTGTGTCTTTAAATCTAGTGTGTATTATCCATAAAGCATTTGAAAGGCGATATTGTGTGGGAAGCCAATGACACTCGTCCTAGATTAGTGGAGAGGTTGGAACTAAAGGTTTTAGCATGAGAGTCAGCAGGATACAAGGAAAGTTAAATTCATAGAGTAATAAGCCCATGCTAGGAAAGATTAAAGTAGATAAGAGTGTAGAACTTAGGTCATAGGGCTCAGCTTTGCACAGTAAACACCTTGTGTTGAGCTCAGACGATCAGGAGTCTATAAATAAACAGAAGAAATGGGCATTGAGGTGAAATCACAGGACTCTGGCAGGTAGAGTATGACAAATGCTTAGGGAACAAAGAATTTTAAGGTGGAAAGGAATTAATAACAACTTAAATTAATGTCTTTATTCATACTTTAGCACATATCATCAAAATACTCTTCACATTTATGAGTTGTGAAAATTACCACCTAAATATATAGGCACTATGCTCCGTACACTGGGCTAGATGCTTAAAAAGTTAATCTTAGTAAAGTAAGTTGTTTTGTGACCCCTTTTCATTTGAGGATACTAAGATATGTAGCATTAATGTAGCCTGGCTGAGAGATAACTTGAGAGCCAGTTCCGTTTGAGTCCTATGTATTTTTCCATCCCTGGATTTAAATAGACGTGGGTTCTGTTTTCTTGCCATTGATCCTTGAGATGTGAGTTAACATCCCCAAGTTTCAGCTCCCTGAGTGGTGAATGAATATGATAGCAGCATGCATTATAGTTAGAATTCTATGAAATAAAAGAAGCTAAAGCACTTCCTGACCCATAATAAATCCTCAAAATAATAGTAGAATTGTTTTTGTTATATAGATATACCACTTCGAAATTTGATATATATTTATTTTTATTATATCTTAATTTCTTTCTCCATCCATAACACTAAAAATAAAGATTAGGCATGCATTTTCTATACTCTGTCTAGAATACTATTCTAAAATTAAACAGTGTGTGCAAGATGATAATCAAGTAAAAATAAGATGTAAGATACATGTGAGCTTTTTTCACCACATTATCATTGCCTTTCCACCAGCTTAGAAAAATCAAAGCCATGTATATTCAAATGGCTGCTAACAGCCTCAATGAGACAGAAGCTTAGAGTTTAAATGATTTGATTTTCCTGTACTGCAAACTAGGGGGTACCCTCTAGGAACAACTTCCATGTTGCGTTTTTTGATGTTATTGTTGTTTTTTTTTTCCTTCCAATGGCAGTGAAATTTTTCTTTGACACATTAATATTTGTGGTAAATGGAACATAGGAATATCGTAGAGAACCTTAGTCACCTATTTTGATATGAGTCTCTGACCTACTGAACAAAGATTATAATATTACTAAATTTAAGATATTAATAGAATGATATAGAACATTGTAGATATTTAATTTTCTCCATGGCTCAGAAAGTAAAGGTTTTTAGTTTTACTATCTGAAAACTCATTGAGACTTTATTTGCAATTCAGTGTACCTATTTCCAGTTATTGCATTATCCTGTTTATGCTACTTTATAACTTGTAGTGATTAGGGAATAATGTAGATAGTATGTTTGGTACCATAATCATTGAAAAGATTTAATAGAAAGAAGGTTGTCCTTGTTGCAATAAATTCCCTCTGGGTACTTCAGTGAACTTCTGTTGGCTATCAATGAATAACTTTGTTGAATCTTGGTAAAAACTGATAAAACTCACAAAAAAAAATACAACAAAACACTGTAATATCCTCCTGAGTATTACTCAATAACTTGAAGACAGGGAATCTGCCACATTGTTAATATAATTACTGCACTGTGGTCCTATAAAAATAAAGGCTTCTCAGTTGATAACTCTTTATTGGAAATATTTAAAGGATTTTATATCCACTTTCCCTATGGATTAAAAAGACATTCTCTTGGTCCAGATTTTACCCTGAAAAATATTAACTACTATGGTTCTATTATTTGATTTTATTATAAAAGTTCATGCAATAAAAAAACTACATAAAAACCATGACATTAAGTACAAAACGATAAAACAAAATTTCTTTTCAACTTCTTTCTTTTTTTTTTGTTAACTCTCAGTTCTACTTGCATATAAAGTCGTGAGGTAAATAAAATAATCAGCAGAGAAACTTAATGTAAATTTTTACCATAAGTCATGTTATATTAGTAGTTTGCAAATACTTTTTGCCACAATAACAAATTAATTTTATGTTTGCTATATACCTAACTTGTTAAGTTTAACTACCACACATCAAACAATTGTACTAATGTACAATCATTTAAATATTACATCTCCTAGTGATGAAAATATTCTCACTATATGCTTGAAGAGCACATTGTTTTTCAAACAGAAAAAGTACATAATCTCTTTTGGTTCAAAACATCAATTTAACATTTGCAAGTTTAAACCTTAGAGAAATCCGGCTTTTAGTTTATTGGCTGATGCTGGAGGTGCTCTATTTCACATGATAAACAAAGGCAGTCTGTTCATAGAATATGGGTTTGATATTTGAAAATTCAAAAATTCAGTTGATTTTTGAAACCACAAGTAGCACCAAGCTCTGACTATATGATGTTTTTTTCCTATGCATATATAATTAAAGTTTAATTTATAAATTAGACACAATAAAAGATTAACAACAATAAAATAGAATGTTAACAACATACTGTAAAAAGTGGGCTTTTATTAGCATAATTTTGCATATGTAGATACTTGTGTTGATTTAAGATGTGGTCAAAGAAGGGATAAAAAAGAATTCTTCATGCCATTTACCCACATCATGTTACCTTTGTAAATGATCAAAACAGAGAGTAAATTAGTTTTTCTTACTGGAGATGTTATCTGGATTGATGAGTGGGTAAATTAATCAGGTAGCAAGGGATTTGAAGTGAGGCTGATATAAATTTGAATCTTGATTCTACCACTCATCATTAGTAGATTGGGGTTATGTAAGCAAGTAAAATTTTGATAGATTCTGAATTTTCATTCTCTAGAAGAGCATAATACCAACTGCTCACATGAAAAATAAAATTATTACATGACATAATTTCTTCAAAAGCCTGTGTTAGTCTATGTTTAATACTGATATAATTATTGCCAATAAAACAATAACTATTGTCACTGTTTTTCTTTGGGGAGGGTAATTAAACACTTCTGAGGCAAGGACCATCCAGATAAGCCATGAGAATTTACTTATGTGCACATGGATCCAAAGAGAGAGTCATGAGGTCTTAAAGTCTTTCTCCTTCATATCTACCATAATGGCTATATTAAAACGCTTACCAGATATTCTCCACTTTTTATTGTCTGTCTCGAAACTCGACATTGGTGTATTAATCATAGATACTGCGAGCCATGGCATACAAAATTTCACTGCTTTGCTGTGAATCAGGGAGGTTGCAGATATTCCCTTTTTATCTTTCTATTGAAACACTTACTGAGTTACCCCATTCATACTTGTGAAAAACTATACTCTTACCTACTCATCATCCAATAGCTAATAAAAACAGAAATGAGAATTTGAAAAATGCTCTCTATGAAGCCTTTAAGGTTAAACAGAATTCTTTTGCCATTTCCCCACAATTCTTGGCAACCATAGACTTCAAGACTATTGAAAACTCAACATATACTTCTTTATTCATTCCATATTATGCTGAATTTTATTAAAAGGCAAGAAGTACAATAAAATGGGGGGATCCATGTTTCTTTCCCTACCGAGACTGTGGGAGGCATGTGTGTTTGTCTTCATGGGATGCCATAACAAACAGCATAGAGTGGATGGCTTAACTAATAAGAAATTATTTTCTCACAGTTTGTCTGCAGTGGGAACTTGGGTGGGGAGGGGGCTTAAGGTGGGCAGCAAACCTTTCTGGACTTAGTACAGTTTGGCAGAGGAGGTAAGACTGTACCCATAATCTCACTAACACAGCAGATTTACTGAAAGCAATCTCTTTCTGGCAAGGGAAAGTCCTACTTGCATAAATCAACTCATCTGGAAAACAGTAGTGCAACCCCCATAAATGTATGGGAGAACTCTTTTTAACCTATGAAGTCATAAAAGAAAAAGTTGGTATAAACCACTTCCTAAAAACTGAAATGCTCCTAATGATAAACAAAGAAGACAAAGCTTTCAATAATTTTCCCCCTAAAACTGGGCAGGGTCCACAAAAGAAAAACTCACAGGGAAGAAGATACACAGAGGCTTTTACAGATTAAGAAAAACATCAACCTTACTAATATTATGAGACATGAAAATTAGAACTATTTTAGATTCAACTTTCCCTCCAAAAGAGTATTTAAAAAAGAAAAAAAAAAAAACCAAAGGTCCTATAACTGATTTGACAAGATTGTGAGAGACCGTGTGAACTCTTATGAATGCCTAATAGTTATGCAAAATAGGCCCATCATTTTGAGGGACATCCTAACAAAACCATAAGGGGATAGGTGAAACTTACTAAATGCACAATACAAATGTTTTCATACAATAACCGAGAAAATCCCATGAAGCTTATATGGAACAGTTGGATGAAAATATTTCAGATTGTATATGAAGCCAGCACATTGTACTCCATGATTGCACTAATGTACATGGCTATGATTTAATAAAAAAAAAGAATAAATAAATCATAAATCTTACATTTATGGACTAAAAGCTACTTCTAGGAAGTCAACTTACAGAAGAAGACATTACCTCTATCTGAATACAAGAGTAAAAGGTGGTCAGCATATTCTTTCCACGTAATATGAAGAGCATTTTAAAAAATATTTCATCAAATACATAGGAAATGATCTATGTAAAAATTTAAGGAATACTTAGCATTTTGTTATGTGAAAATGTTTTGGTATGGCAAAAGTTGATCTATTGACATTTACTTTTTGCTATCTGTCTACAAAGGACTCATAAAAATAATTTCATTGAGTCCATGCAAGGAAATACTAGGAAGACCTTCGAAAAGGATACGTAATGATCTCTAAGAAATACTATTTTAAAAAGATAAATTTCACAATAGTGTATATAGTGTGCTATTTTTATAGTGAGAAAAAATAAGCATTTATATTTTTTCTTTATGCATAAATATTTTGGAAAGAATATGTGATAAATTTACACATCTCCTATTTGGGAAGACTGAAGACCGGGTAGAGTACAGTGGATAGGACGGAGCATTTTCTCCCACAGATACTTTATTGTTATTGTTTTCCAATCTTTTCAGCAATATATTTTACATTATCTATAAAAAATCAACAAATTTGGAATAAAAAGACTGTTTGGCACGTCCCCATCCTTCTGCTCACTCATCTATGTGTGTAAATAATTCTAAACAAATGACAGAAAATGGAGCATCTGGTGCTTGAGGTAGTGAGCAGCTCCCAGCTGTGCTTGATCCTCAGGATGCAATATGTTTTCCAGTAGTAATGGTTTAATAATTACCATCCTTTTTAGCTGCTACAGATAAAATTGCATGTTGATTTAATGCCACTAAAACAAATAGGAGCTTATCAACTATTATGTAGATTAAGAAGTTACTACATTTGGGAAGTCGGACTTGGAACAAAGGAAAAACAAAACAGTCTTATCTTTTTTAAAACTGATTAATCATTTAAGATATTTTCAAGGTATTTCTCAGAGGAAGGGAAGAATTCAGAGAATAATGGCAGAAAAAGGCCATGATTATTTTCTTTATTGAAAGGAATTGCATGTGCTGAAAGCAAAGGGAAAGCTCATAGCAACAGGCTTTCTAATAATTATCTAGTTTGTTTCAACCAACCTCTAAATGAAATCATGATATTTTTCATCCTCAGAAGAAAACATAATAAAGAGCAACTGGGTAGTCAGTGTGCATGCTTCTTAGATGGTCTTTGAACACAGGCAGCATCAGCTTCCACTGGGAGGTTGGAGGAAATGCAAATTCCAAGGCTCTACTCCAGACTGGTCCTTGGGGATAGGGCCAGGTTCTACATGTGGTTATGTTACTCACTAATGTTCGTGAGGTATTGCCCGAACATTGTATATATCCAAGATGTCAGTGTATCCTACCTAGGATGTGAAAAATCATGAGTATTCTTTCACCAAGAAAATATAACATGACTAGGCACATATACAGTTTCGCATTATTATTTCTGATGATGATAGATTGCACATTTTCCCAATAATAGCTATCTCTGAATTATACTGGGTTCAAGCTGGGGTGAAGGATAAAAGGTTAATAAAGGACTATTGTTATGAGCTGAATTATGTATCTCCCAATTTCAAGTGTTGCAATCTCACCCCCATAGAGGTACACCTCAAAATGTGAATGTATTTGGAGATAAAGCCTTTAAAGAGGTTATCAAGTTAAAAATGGAGCTATGAGAGTGGGCACTAATTCAATCTGAGTAGTGTTTTTATAATAAAAAGAAGAAATTTGTCTCTACCTGACTAAATGTAACAAGGTAGCTATCTGCAAGCCAAGGAGGATGGCCTCAGGAGAAATCACCCAACATATCTGTCTTTCAGAACTTTGAGAAAATATATCTGTATCTCTCAAACCAGTCAAAATGGTATTTCCTATGCAGCCATAGCTAGGAAATTACTGATAATGTAATCACCAACTCAATTTTTTTTCCTCTGAAAGTAGTAAAATGATGAGTTCCAGTCTATAAAATTGAGGCAATTATTTCTGTCATTAATTACAAAAACTAGAAAGTAAATTTTTGAATTTAAACTATGTAGTTTAGGGTTATTTCAGGAGGAGGCCAGTCTACAACTTATGAATGATACAGCCTTTCATTACCAAGTTAACTTCTCTGATTGTTAACTTTCTAAGCATAAAATGATGGTATAAACCTATCATAAACTGGATGTTATGATCACTAATAATAAGAATAATAATAATGATAACAACAACAAATGGGCATAGTGGTATATGCTGTATTCCCAGCCATTGGGGAGACTGAGGCAGGAAGATCATTTGAAAACAGAAGTTGGGAGCTGACCTGGGTAATATAGCAAAATGGTGTCCCTTAAAAAAATTGTCACTGGGTGGTGCCTGTGGCTCAAAGGAGTAGGGAGCTGGCCTCATATACCAGAGGTGGTGGGTTTGAACCCAGACCCAGCCCAAAACTGCAAAAAAAAAAAAAAAAGTAACTTAATAAATAATTGCTTTAAAGCACATTATATAATGTTTAAGATAAAGAAACACTAAGGAACATTTATATATAGGCGATCAGATGATTATGTTCTAAAACTCATCCTAGAAAAAGTGCCGTAAACCTCCTCATTGCTAAATAGATCACCTTTGAAGTACCCCCTCAGCTATCTGGTGACCAGCCTGCACTCACTTTATTACTTAATTTATCAAAAAGGTCCCCAAAGGAGTTTATGACAAACCCAAGAGTATTAACCATGTTGGTGAATAAATAGTGAAAAATCATAGAGGATTATAGAAAAAAAATTTAATTTATAGCAGATTTTAAATTCTCACTAACAAATAAACAAATTACCCAATTAGAGTATCTGAAAATGACGATGCTTCTAGTTTAAGTGTTTGTGTACTTTGGCTCTCTAAATAAATTGTTCAACATTTTAAAAATAATTTCATATTTTATTGGGTGACTTTGACTGAGAAAATAATATTTCTCATACAGAAATTAGATTTCCCTAATCTGAGGTGAAAATACAGCATTGAATTTGAATTTCTTAAGTTTACATAAGAGACACTTAGTGGTATATTTTGAATTGCCTTAGTATGAAAGGTTCTATTCATGATGCTCAGCAAAGCTGGTCAGATATTCAATTCATGCACTGATTTATGATAATATAATTATAGATTACATGACAGGACATATAACCAATTTAGAAGGTAGTTTATTATTTTTAATTACTTTCTTCATGGGTATTGTTTTAAAATACCAAGTTATCAGAAATAATCAGATGTATACAAATTATAAAACCTATGCTATGAGAAAGTTCGATAAACTTTTTACAATTAATTGATTCAGTCTTAAATTACATTATATTAATCCATGATGGAGTCTTACCAAATTAGAATAAATCATATCAATAGAACTCTCAGTTTACTGGACTCTAAAACAAATTATTGAGGACAAATAATGCAAATATTAAAATAGTGTATTAAAATAATTATATTTCATATGCAATAAATTATATGAAATATCAATTTGCTTAAACGTTTCATATTGAGAATCTTTTCTTAAACTGAACTTCACCTTAAAACTCTATATTGAATAAAAGAAAGATTATTGAAATATCATAGAATAAGAAAAGACTCTAGGGTGGTGCCTGCAGCTCAAGGAGTAGGGCGCCAGCCCCATATGCCAGGGGTGGCGGGTTCAAGATGGACACCAGCCAAAAACGGCAAAGAAAAAAAAAAAAAAGACAAGACTTTTCATTTGTTATTCTTTTCTCCTAACAGTGTTCCTGCAAAAAGTATACTTTATTAGTTCCATATAAACACAGTGACCATGGAACTAAAGTCACCCAATAAAATATAGAATATCTAGTTTAATCTGAATTTAGCAAAGTAATCCAAAAAAACAACTATTATATTGATGTAATCATTACATATAAAAAGCGATAGATTTTTAATGTATGTAACTCGATGACTTGGATGTAAGTCAACTAACTATAAATCTATCACCACACTCAGAGCCATATATATACCCATCACTATTTATTTATTTATGTATTTGTGTGTAGATACATGTGTGTGTTTATGAGTAAATGAATCCATTTGTGTGTTTCTTACATTTCATTTCTAATTGGAATTTTACCATAATCTATTTACCATCATCCATTCAAAATTTCAAATGACTGCAACATTAGCAATTTAAATTTCTTTCCTGGACTATTTAACAACTTCCAGAATATGACCCAACTGGGTTAATTTTATTTTCATTTTTCTTTTCATTTCTTTTCTTTTCTTTTCTTTTTTTGTGTGTGAGTGGCTTTATTTGCTAATATTCCTCAATCACACCCCTTTGATCTACTGTGTCCATTGCATCAATATTGCAATCTATTTATAGTTAGGTGACCTACTTTAGTTCTGATTGACCCCTTTTTCTTTTTAACCTTTATAGAATTTGTAGGCAATGTCTATGTATTTGCAGATAATTTTAGCTTCATTTATATCATTTACTTTAAAGTTAAAACTACTTCTTATTAATCTTACTCTCTAACGATATAACATGTTCAAAGGTAGATAGTTCATTATATACTTCAAAATTCTGAGAATATACTTACACTTCAGAGTTTCTGAGTAGGAAACATCTTCAAGTCCTAGACAAATGAATATTTTCTTTTTTGTAGTATCTGTGTTATGTGAGCTTAAGTTATTTAAACAGCCCATTCTAATTTAGGGAGAAAGTAGCTTATTTATAAAGATGATTACCATTGAGCAGGATCCCTGTGGGCAGAGATACTGAGAAAAACGTGAGCTTAAATATGCATAACTGAACATTTTTTTCTACACATCTCTTAATAAGCCTAGTATAAGATTAAAAAAAAAAAGTATTCCAAATTATTTGCTTGTCTTCTGTACTCATAATTTTCTTTTTAAATACCTCTAAGTAAGGCTAGTGAATCTTGTTGAAAACCAAAACCTTATTTCATCTGAAGGCAGAAGCGTAACTTTATTGTATACCTCATAAATGGCTGGGTTGAGATAACTAAAATAATAAAGTAAATGATTATTTCATCATTTTTAAAAGAAGAAAATAGACTATCTTAAAAAGGTTATTAAATCTTTTCAGGGAGACTCCAGATCCTACACAAGGTCTTAGTGCCTCCTGTATTTCTTTGCAAACTCGTCTGTACAATATAGCAATTGGCTCCTGTTGGATAGAGTGATTGAATTTTGTATAAATTAACCACTTGAATTTACTTTCTCCTTTGGTATCAGTTCAGGTGCTGCACAAGGTGAGAATGCTGGTCATGTGAATACATGGGTCATTACGAAAGTTTTGAGATACAGAAAAATCAAGAAAAGTGAAATGTGCATGGATGGAAACAAAGGAAACGCTCCCAACTACACTGATAAGCCCCACAAGTTGAAGTGTGCACAGATGAACCAGAGAGGACCCTGCCAGCTCTGCTTCTTGGAAGTGAAAGAGTGGACCATAATATGGTCTGTCTCAAAACGTAGTGAGCCTCCAAAAAGGGGGAAGAACATCGTGCTGGGGACTAGAACAGGCAAAGGCCATCTTAGCAATGGGCCCGAGAGCAGTGAGGAGAGAGAAGGGAGAGCTGAGCAAGGGCAGTTCATGGACGAATTTCAGAGTGAATTCTGATTTGAGTCTTTGTCGATAGGTTTCAGGCAGTAAAGGGACAGAAAATATTTTGCTGCTTTGTTGTGAACAGACTAAAGGAAAACAAAAGCAAAAAGACTGGACACTGGTCACCAGAGTAGAGACTGGTTCTTTAGACTTTGATGGATAACATCACCAGTGGAATAAATACAAATGGCCAACAAGGTAAGTAAAAACACGTGAGATGTGGTGGTCTAAGGCCCAATGCACATGCCCAGGGAGGAGAATAGTCATTTGAGAGGAAATCATTAATATGCATTTGAAATGTAATAATTACTATACATTTAGAATGAAACTAAACAACTATACAGTTGAAATATTTGGGACTATTCAATCTAGTTAACTCTTTCTTCTTTTAAAATGTTTGAAATAGATATTTTGGTAGATAATGAGAAAAATGTTCTTTCAGGTATCTTGAAACTCTTTCCCACTGTATTTTATGATCTAAAACATACTCTTTCATGTCCATAAAGTAGGCAAACTATCTTAATTGTTCCTGTCCATTTATTCCCTCAAAAACTTTGACACACGTCAAGTCAAGGAGAGGTCTTCTGTTAGTGCAGACCTATGACTCAAATTCACCAAATCCAAATAGTATCCCCTGGAGGCAGAAAGATGATGGTATGAGTCCCTGAAGGTCACCTACAAGGTAGGAGGATTCTAGCCATGATTCATATCATTTAACTGCCTCTTGGATGAAGGCTCTTCCCCTCCATCCTTCCTCCCTCTTCCCCTCCCTCCCTTCCTTCCAACATAAGATGTCACCATATTACTTAGTTTGGAGTGCAATGGCATGATAATAGTTGCTCACTGCAACCTGAACTCCTGGGCTTAAAATTGATTTTCTTGCCTCCTAAATAGCTGTGACTAGGGTGGAAAATAACATGCTGGCTGTACTTTTTTTTTCTTTTATTGGTTTTTTAGAGATAGGGATTTCATTATGTTTCCCAGACTTGTTTTGAACTCCTGGCCTCAAGAGGTTCTCCCCTCTCAGCCTCCAGACTAGCTGGGATTTCAGCTGCCAGCCCTTTGTGCCTGCAGGGACATAGTTCAGTACTGCGGGCAAAATGGTGTGAACAGAACAAAAGCTCAAGGAAGACAGTATGGGGCGAGAATGTCAGTCAGGCCTCTGGAGAGGCGAGTTTAAGCAAGAGACTTAAACCGACCTGCCTTAATGCTTCTTGAATGTGGGATATGTTACATAAGTGCAGGTCCCAGAGCCATCGGGGAATTTTAAGTGAACTTACTATATGTTTTTATTTGAGGATTATGAGACCAACAGACCAGGAGACAACTGCCATTGAAAAGACAGTCTATTACTCACAGTTCCAAGAGGAGGGGAGTATAGCATAGATGCCATGCAGGCCACCCTAGAGAACCCCGAGGTCGGAAGGTCAGAGCAGAGTGAGCAAAAACAATGACGGGAACGCTGCATGGAGGCTTGGTGTGTGTGTGGGGGGGAGAATGGAAGAGCAGAGAGAGTAGGAGAAGCCAGTTTAGGATTGGTTAGTTTGTATCATTTCAGGCTCCTGAGGCCAGCTGGCTGGTCCCTGCCCCCCAGAGTAATAGAGACCATGGAATAGTGTCCTCCAGTGGAAGAATGAGATAAGCCGGTGGGTTGAGGATCTGGTAGTTCACATATGAAAGGTGGAGAGCAATTTGCTCTCTCTGGGAATTGGGTAAGCCTGTGGGAGGACTTCTCTTCCTAGACACCAAGGCCTTAGGTATCAAAACATCAGATGCAAAAACTAGAAACAAGGTTAGCACAGCAGGGAGGTCAGTCTCTCCTTCCCGCTGCTCTAACCCACCACAGACTGAATCCCAAGGGATCACAACCTCCTCCACACTAAGTTGTGCTTGATAACAAGACTGAAGGTATTCAGAGGGCCTCATTGAGTCCTTTGACGCGCTCTTTATGACACTGCCTTAGAGGAGAGAACCCCCACTTCCCAGACCCCTCTCCAGAGCACCATGATGTGGGGTGATCCTGGACCTTCTTGTGTCCACACTCAGGGCTCCTCCAGGACAGAGGGCGGTGACTCATCAGGGTCTTCTCCTCTCCATCCACCTATGCAACCTGCTTATTGCCCCAACAGGAGGCGGCAGTGGTCTCAGGATAAAGAAGGGAGACATAAAGCCTGCTGGGGTCCAGGAAACCAGAGGCAAGGCAGTGCCAACACCAGCCCAGGCAGCAACAATTGGAGAGGCTGAGAGAGGCAGGGTGCGGTGTGAATGGGTCTCCAAACCCTAGTGCATGCTCTATTGCTCCATCCGACTTAACTTTCAGAACACAAATTCAAAGAACACTAGTTTTCACAGAGTATTAAACTCCATGTCCCGAACCCTTCTTGGCACAGAGCCGCATGGGACTGTCCTTCTGAAGTGCATGACTCTGTGGGAAGCAACACAGCCCTTCGAACACATCCGCGAACTCCTCTGTGTGGGACAGTGCACACCGGTGACCCGTGAGGAAACGTTAGCAGAGGGGAACACTGCTGTCCTGCTGTCTGTGGGCTCCTGGGCAGACAAGTGTCAAGTATTTTCTCCACAATCCCTCAGAGCCCCAGCTGAATCATGCCGCAGTCGCCTACAGTGACCAGCGGCTGCACGAGATCTCCTCTCTCTGGATGTCTTTGTTCTGTCCCGTGCCCTCTCCACCCCTGGGGATTATTTTACAGAGTAAACTATCTGTGGGTAAGCCCACAAATGAAGTAAGATGTTCTTGCTGAACAGGACTCTGACTAGGTCTCTAAACCCAAGAGTTACTTGGAAGGATAAGTGAGACAAATTATAGCTACCTAAGGTCTTGTAGTTCTCAATCCTTCATTTCTTTTCAAACTGAAGAGCTGCTTGATGTACATTCTGCAGCCAGATACACACACACCCTAAATACAGCTTTTGTTACTTAAAAAAGACCTCAATTTAATCCTTATTTCAATATTGAATATCTTTTCCATGCAAATTAAATTAGTCATTTTGGTATTTCAGTGTTTTATCCTTCTGGAGGTGACAGGTGGGGGTGGTGGAGGAGGACGGAGTTTCTGTCCCCAGGGAGTCATCTCTCCCCTGCAGATACAGTCATGCTGCTTCTCCCACTGAGAATCCAGCATCCCTCCTGGATCTCCAGACCTGTCTCCTTTTGGGGTCAGCCGTATGCTTTAGGTCTGTCAATGGTCATCAGAATCTCTGAGCTATCTCTTTTTGACTTTCAGGGGTTTGGAAACTTTGGTTGAGGTCTCTCAGCTCTCAGTGGATGCAGGAGGCTGTGGCTTGAGGAGAGAGTTTGACTTCAACTCTTTGGTACTTATATAAAGCTTTCTCCTCCCCTGCTCGGAGAGTATTTCTTGGACAGAACATGTTTCCCCAGCCTCCAACTATGAAACTGATTAAGTTCTCTTTGCCTTTGACCCATCAACATATCTTATCCTTTAGCTGTATTGCCTTGACTACATTTAGAGACAAGGGGGAACAGGACCATTTTTTGAGACCTCACAGGTTTCTAACTTTACAACTGCCCTGGGCTCTGCTCTTCTCCGCCACTGACATCTTCGTCAAATCTGGGTATATAGGAAAGAAAAAACTACACAACCCACTGTTTAAGGCATACATTTGTGGATGAAAAGTTTCTAATATTATTTCTGAAAACAGAAACCAAGTCTCTGGAAAGGCGTAAAGCATGTTCTTGCTCCCAAGCTAACTATGCCTTGAGGCGTTTCTATAATAAAACTCTGAGAGCAATCAGCCTGGAATGCGGATGGCGCGTGAAGAACACACAATCAGTATAATCAAATTATTATCCTGTCAAGAAGGAAATGTGTCCTTACAAAACCTAGCATCTAGGAAACCCCAGCAGGCTTTCAGTGACTTTTCAGCTCAGCCTCAATGCCGATGAAAGGCAGCCTTGTGCCCAGGGGCAAGAGAAGGGAAAGACTCAAGGGAAAGAGTCTAAAGAACATGCTAAGTTTTGTCACACATAGAGGGAAAAAGGAAAATATTACAGGTGCAAAGACGAGATAAAGAAGGGAATAGATGTTTGGAAAACCTACAGGTGCCAAGGCAGAAATTAAAGTACTGAAAAGGTAGAGTGCAAAATTTAAAACCAAAAACAATAACACAAAAACTTTTGGAACACAATTTCTCAGTAGATCACCCATTTCTCCGTTCTCCCAGGACACTTTCATTTTATCCCCATCGTCCTGACTTGATGCTTAATATCTCCCTTGTCTACTTATAAAACTATCTGGGTTTGGGCAATACACTACATAGTAAGTCTACTCAGTAGGCAGTGCAACCATGTACTTCAGGCATAAAAAATAATGCAGCTTTAGCTAACATTCTATCCATCCTCCAAAAAATGTTCTGTCGTGGTATAATTTGACATGTAATAATTCCACAAGAGTATTAAAATTAAACGATGAAAAAACTCAGATTCTATTTTACTTCTTTTTTTTTTTTTTTTTTTTTGAGACGGAGCCTCAAGCTGTCATTCTGGTCACAGCTCATAGCAACCTCCAATTCCTGGGCTCAAGCCAGGCTCTTTCCTCCACCTCCCAAGTAGCTGGGACCACAGGAGCTCTATTTTACTTCTTATCACTTATTTGACATAACAATATGTGGGACTATTTAGGAGGAACTAAATCCTACCTTCATGATCTGATCCTGCCAAGAGTAGAATTGGCACAGTTTATATTGATTTAAATAAATTCAGATATACAGAACCAAAATGAATAGACATATAAGAATAAAATAATAACGTGGGCAGAAAATGAATATTTATAACAATATATATTTATCTATCTATTATTTTACATCTTCATAGAAGTATTATGCCATAAGTGGCCTTTGTTATATACCACAAAGAATTTGATGTGAAATAAAAGCTTGGAATACAGGCTAATCAATGACAACTTACTCACTAATCTTAGGACTGTCATCTTGGTTGATCAATGTTGTTTGATTAGAAAGGATCTTAGAATATCAGATATTACAGGCATATTTAGTGATATATATAATTTTATAACAAACGGGTTTACTGATTGCATATGATCATTTTATCTAAATATACTGCATGTTTAATGATGTACCAGATTATTTTAATTATGTTACTTATATACGAATTGTTACATTTCAAGCGAAATGTGTTAATTTTAGTATGTGTTACAGGGACAAAAAATAATAATCCAAAACTATCTACAAACTTTTCTCCATTCATTTTCCAACTTCACTACCACCTCATCTCTCTGTGAGGATCTACCTCTTAAGATTTATTTATCATGCTCTGCTCTGGATAGAAGTTGAAAAACCAAAGAATCCAGCATGAATAATGTTTTTAAAATCAGAGGATTACCACCAGAGATTCACTATAAAAATCTGTCATAATCTAAGCCCTCAGAGAGATGCATACTAAAACTTTAACACTTACGTTTTAAATTAATTTTGTTGTATTTTATTTTAGGGCTATATATCTCACCTACAGTGTGTTGATTTAAGATCAGTTTGGGGTATGATAACAGAATGATACTCAACATCTCATAGAAACTAAGCATGCCATATAAATAGAGACCACCACACCCTCATGGGAAGGAACTGAAACATAAGCCAGTCTCTACAGTGTATTGATTTAAAATCAGTTTGGGGTATGGTAACAGATCCCAACATCTCATAGAAACTATGCATGCCATATAAATAGAGACCACCACACCCTCATGGGAAGGAACTGAAACATAAGCCAATCTCTATGAAATGAACCCTGTTTCCATGGCTACTTCTCCCCTTACACAATTCTGGAGGGTTTAGCAAATTGACTTCACAATTCTCCTTTCAGCCAAGGAACGAGGGTCCCTGCTCACATCTGTGCTGCAGGTCTGGCAAATGTGAAAGAAAAAAGAAAAAAAAAAGAAGCTAGCCAGATCAGCAATGGTAGGCTGTGAGGATCATATTAAATAAACCATTTCATAATCTGCAAAGAAAATTATAACTTAGGATATCACATTAGTAGTTTTGCTCACTTTGCTATTAGACACATTATCTGGAGTATAGTGTTTGGGGTTGCTACTGAATGGTTCCATTCAAATGTATATTTCTAGATAATTTTGTAATGTTATCTCACCAACTTCAAATAAGGCAAATTTCTGGCCACTTGGGGTACCAATACTTGTATCTTGTAAGATGTGTCACACCTACTGTGTATATTACAAGCTTACATTTCAAATATATTAACAGTAGAGTATAAATGTCTAAACACAATAATTGAATAAGTGAGATGAATGATATGTTGACCAGTTTGATGTGAACATTCTAGACTGGAATATAGAGTCATCATATTGTACCCCATGAATACAGTAATGTACATAGTTATGATCTAATAAAAATAATACATATATTTTCCAAAAAATAATAAAACAATGAATTAAAATTGAAGAGTTATAATCAATTTCTGATGTTGGTTAGTGTTAATTATTCATGTAGAAAAGCCATTTTGCATGTTTCAAGCAGCCTATAAGATGTTTCAACGTGAAACTCCAGTATTCTGAAGGAAGATTTATAGGTTTGTCATGTTATAAACCAAATGAATATATTATGATGAGGAACACCAAAATATAGCTTAACTATGTGACTTTGTGAAAGGTAAGAAGGGTGAGTTGATTCATAGCCCTTTGTGAAAACTGACATACTCCCTTCCCTAACTCTGATTTCCTTTATAAGTCTGTGAAGAACATTGACATCATTTTAATTTGTTAGAGATCATGTAATTCTTATTTTTCAAAAATCCAGTGGATTTTGCTGTCCAAACAGTTGTTATTAGTTATCCAAAGTAGAATACATTTTGTTGCATTCAACTTAGTCTATTTTGTGTTATTCTGATACAATTTGGAGCACAAAAAAATAACTTTTTCTAGATATTTCAAAATCTGAAATTTATTTTAGTTTTTCACCATATATTCTTAAGAGTGCCCTTAATATCTTCTTTCGATAATATAAGATTTTTTAGCCATGATAGATATTTATATCTATAAATTCTCTTAGGTCATGTATGAAGTATTTCTATGTTATAAGATTCTGAGACGTCTTCAAATGATTGTACAGAATAAGATTTCTTCAGTTGCAGCTATATTGTCTGCAGAACAGTTTGTGTTTTCACTAGACTAAAGGTCAAGGAACTACGAAATACCATTAAGTATTTCTACTTCAAGGATCATAACTCAAAATGCTTAAAAGTCAAAAAAAATATGGTCAAAGAATTAATCAATGTGAATGTGGACTGAGAGGGCTACATGTTGGTTGGAGTTTAGCTTGTTGTTGTTTTGCTAACTGTGGAAATAATGTTAGCTCAACACATCCATCTACCACTCAGATGTTTACTCCCAGGGACACCACTTTGTGACCTACCATATGCATTTCCATTATCTTTTCTTTTATGCTTCTATCACATAGTACAAATTTAAAATTTTCTGTTTATTATTTTTATCACTCCATAATCATTATTTTGGCTCATATAATGTGATCTTTATATCAGATGCCAGACACTTAGCCTCTAGTATCATATATAATTTTGTAATAATTCTATGAGATGAGTAAAGATAATGATTCCATGGAGGGGGGAAAGAGGTCAAAGAACTTACTAAAACTTCTAAAATTTGTGAGTGAAAGAGATGTCATTTTGTGCCAGGATTACATGGCTCCCAAATCCAAGCACCTAAGCTATTTCTTTTATTTTTGTTTATTTTCATTTTGTTCATTTTCTGTTGTTTTCTTTTCTTTTGTGAGAATGGCAGCATCTTCTGTCTGTTCTCAGAACGGAAGGCATGCCTGACATAGAGACTGTACTCAGTAAATATTAAAATAACAAAGTACAATCTGGGCCCAGGCTGAGTTCATTTTACCATTTTCTGTAGCTTAATTCATATACTATCCTGATGTCTACTTATTGTTTGTTCATCAAGTTATTACATTATTATTTTTATGTCTGTAATCCTCTATGCATGACCTCGCAGGATTTTCCTAGTAAAAACAACGAAGGACACTAAAAAGAAATAAGAATGTATTGTTTGAATGTAGAGTCCTGTCGGAGCCTGTATAGCCTATGGCTAGGAGGCGTGAGAGTTCTAAGAAATACCTGTGTTGCTCAATAATGGAACACCTGGGTGGAGAGAGCATAGAGAGGGATTTAGCTCTCCTAACAAGCACGAGAGCTCATGAGATGAGAGCAGTGGTGAATTGGCAGTCTGTACACCTGTGGTGTTGAGTGGCAAGAGATCAGCTTACATTAGGCTGGAGGAGAAGGCATTTGGGAGCATCCACATTCTGTCACAGACCTGCTTACTCTGACTGTCTCTTCTCTGGCCTGCAGAACGCCAGAACGGTGTCCCTCTGCTGAAGATTACCAAACTCCGCTAAAGATTAAGATCTATCTTTCTAAGAAGACTGCTTTACTCTCTCTCTAAGACTTACTCTCTCTCTCTCCAGCTAAAGTAGACAGCCCTCAGGCACCTAAGAGAAACTGAACATGAGCAAGGTAACTTAGCAGTCTGCGTCCGGAACCTAGTTAAGCTGGGCCTTGGCAAGAAGTGTCAGAAGTGACATGTGACAGACTCCAGATAAACAAAATTCAGATTGTAAATTTCTTTCTAGGACATAGCATTTCCTAAATATGTGCATGTTTTGTAACTTCTTAACTCTTCCTAATAGAAAATGCTACTTTTTACTGAGTTTTTGTAAAAATAAAATGAGATAAAGCATAGGTGGCCATTATTTATATGTAAGTTTGGTTAGTATTTTATTCCATCACTGCATTTTAATTATGTTTTATGGGATGGTAACTCAACCAATCCTCTATTCTCTCCAATTGGCAAGTGCATGTGCAATTGCTCATCTATGTAAGCACCAATTACAGAGGCTCCACCCATAGTTTGAACAGCAGGTTCAAATGCAGGAGGGTGTGTACCCGTAAAATATTTCTGAGATTTCTGTTAGGCGTGTAACATCTGCTTATATTCCATAATAGCATGTTCTGGAGAGACACACCTGTAAGTCTCTATAAATTCTTAGTGTTTATGAAGAACTCTCTCTCTCACCGAGTATTTTCCTTCAGACTGCTGTGCCTTTCCTCCCTGTGCTGTTGCCACCGCTGATGAGCTGTCACTTAGCAGACACAGAGTAACTCCTGACAAGATGTGCAGATCAGGACACAGATGGAACTTTAAGGGGAGAAAAAACACTTCTCGTTTCTTTGAGCCATGCTCGACAAAACAATTACCTGACTTAAAAGTTTTCTGCATCTATAGTCATGTGCTTTACCCCAAGGTTCCCACAATGTAACCTGGTACCTAGGTTGATAATTAAAACCAGCCATGACCTGTAATCAAAATGATCGCTTAGTTCTAGCAACGTAAAAATAAGTACTTATCTTAAATACCAGGCCAGACCCTTCCCCCACAATTTTTATCTGCTTCTCTTGGAAACCTTTGTCCTTTCATAATTTTTTCTTCATTTACATGTGTTCAGTTCTTTCACACTCAATGATCTTATATCTTTGGAAATCAGGAGATCAATGGTAGAAGATTAGGAACAAAAGTTGGAATTCTGATTTTTGGGAGTGGTGTTTCAGGCCTATGAGCTTGAGGAATAGGGCAGATATATTTTCTATTCCTGTGTAACTAATTAGCACACTTTTTAAGCACTTGAAATTCATATATTAATTTGAGTTTTCGGTTCTGGCATAGAATCTGTACTCAGTTCTGAGTCCTGATTCAGACTATGTATTCAATGATCTCAGTTTTGTGCCTTAGGAACCAGGTATGACTTAACTGAGTCTCTTCTCAGGGTCTCACAAGACTGCAATTCAGTTGCCAGCTTGGCTGCATTCTCATCTACAAGCTTGACTGGGGAAGAATCTGCTTTCGAGCTCACATAGGACACTGAGAAAAAGTAGGTACAGGAAACAAAGTGAAAATAAAAATGTACATAACATGGAATCCTAAATGGCCTACATATTTGAGTACTTGAGTAAAAATTGAGGACAAAAACTTGAAAGGACATTATCAGGGTTTATGGCATACTTATAGGTTTGACTCAATATAAAAAAGTATGTGGATAAAGTTTGTGTACCCTATAATATTCTGAAATAAAATATTAATAAAAGAAAATCCTAATTAAAAATACATTATCTAAAAATAATAAAGTGAATTAAATCTGTTAAAAAAAGTGAATTAAATCTGTTAAAAAAATAATAATAATAAAGTGAATTAAATCTGTTAAAAAAATACATTATCATTTTTGTGTTTTATAGTGTCAAAATATAAACATGTTAATTTTTTCGAGCCACAAAGCAAAAATAATTTTCTCCTAAGTTGGCATAAATATGACGCAGCACAGAAAGTGTAAATTGGCAGATGGCCTAGGAGATGCTGTCACTCAGAAGGGTGTCATTTCCCCAACACAACATTTTAAAATATAAATCATTTCAAAACATTAAAGTGGACAAAAGAGCTAATACCTAGCACTAAAGAGAACTCAAACTAATCAACAAGAATACAGCAAACAATCCAATTTATAAGTGGGTGAGAGACTTGGACAGAGTCTTCTCAGAAGAAGACAAATGGCCAATATTACTTGAAAAAGTGATCATCATCGCTAATCATCAGAGAAATGCAAATCAAAACCACCCAGAGATACTACCTATCCCCAGTAAGAATGGCTCACATCACAAAGTCCCAAAGCTGCAGATGCTGTACAGACGTGGAAAGAAGGGAACACTTTTATACTGTTGGTGAGACTGCAAACTAGTACAGCCTCTTTAGAAAGAAGTACGGAGAATCCTCAAAGAACTCAAAATATGGCTGGGTGCAGTGGCTCATGCCTATAATCCTAGCACTCTGGGATACTGAGCTCAGGAGTTCAAGCCTGAACAAAGCAAAATCTCTTCTCTACCAAAAATAGAAAAGGGACTTGGCACCAGCCACGTACACCTGAGCTGGCGGGTTTGAATCCAGCCCCGGCCTGCCAAACAACATTGATGGCTGCAACCAAAAAATGGCCGGGCGTTGTGGCAGGCGCCTATAGTCCCAGCGACTTGGGAGGTGGAGGCAAGAGACTCGCTTGAGGCCAAGAATTAGAGGTTGCTGTGAGCTGTGATTCCACAGCACTCTATCCAGGGTGACAGCTTGAGGCTCTGTCTCAAAAAATAAAATAAAATAAAAATAGAAAAGGTAGCCAGGTATTGTGGCAGGCTCCTAAATTCCCAGATACTCAGGAGTCAAGAAGCTCACTTAAGCCCAAGAGTTTGAGGTTGCTGTGAACTATTACACCATGGCACTCTACCCCAGGGTGACTGAGTGAGACTCTGTCTCAAAGAAACAAACAAAGAATGGAAAATAGACCTTTCATTTGATCCTGCAATCTCATTACTAGGCATCTACCAGGAAGAAAAAAAAAATCATTTTATCGTAAGGACATTTGTATTGAATTATCTATCATGGTTCTATTTACAATCACCAAGATGTGGAAAGAACCTAAGTGCCCATCAACCCAAGAATGAATTAATAAACTGGTATGTGTATACCATGAAATACTATTCAGCCATAAAAAGATGGAGACTTACATCTTTTGTATTAATCTGAATAGAGTTAAACCCATTCTTCTTAGTAAAATATCGCAAGAACAGAAAAGCAAGTATCCAATATACTTAATACTAATAAGAAGCCAGTAGACAAACTAGTATAGATCCACACAAGAGGAAAACTCAATTCAAGTTGAGGGGAGGAGAGAGGGAGAAAAGAAGGAGGGGATTGATGCACTCCCACTTAATGGGCACAATTAAAGAGTATATAGCATACTTCCTATATTGTGGGACACAATTACAACAGGGACTTTACCTAACAAATGCAAACATTATATATAACCTAATTGTTTGTACTCTCATAATAATCTGATTTTTTTTAAAAAAAGGAAAAGGTTCTGAGACCTTTATAATAGTCTAGAAATTTTGATTTCTGTTTTCTATGTCACATCTGAAAGCCTACGGCGATGACCTTGTCATCCGAAATCCTCTACATAAAGAAATCAGTTGTGATAGCATTGTAGTTGTTACATGTTTCTTATTTTCAGCTTTGGACAATAAATGTAAAGTTTCTAGTTCAGATGTCAGCTTGTGTCCCTCTACCAGAAAGATTAGAGAAAGTCACCTTTGGCTTGAATTATCTTATAGCAACAAGGGTATTCTATAAGATTTATGGCCTAAACAAAATGCTTCCACATGTTCTATACTAACTAGGACAGAAGCTATGGCAATCAATGATTTAGTGAGGGACAAGAAAATATGGGCTTTTAGGACAACAGAATTTGAAATTCTAAGCGACAAAAGAAATTATCAAAATGTGGGTTCCTTATAGGTTAGTGGGAGGTAAGCAGATAAGTAGAAAGGGTCTTAAGTCTATCATTTGTCTGCCCTACAGAACATATATAAAAAGCAATTTTAGGAGTTCATAGTCCAGTGGCAAATAAGGAGGGGGCTGGGCGTGGTGGCTCATGTCTGTAATCCTAGCACTCTGGGAGGCTGAGGCAGGTGGATTACTTGAGCTCAGGAGTTCAAGAACAGTCTGAGCAAGAGTGAGACCCCCCATGGGCGGCGCCTGTGGCTCAGTGAGTAGGGCGCCAGCCCCATATGCTGGAGGTGGCAGGTTCAAACCCAGCCCCAGCCAAAAACTGCAAAAAAAAAAAAAAAAAGAGTGAGACTCCCATCTCTAAAAATAGAAAAACTAGCTGGGCATTGAGGTGGGTGCCTGTAGCCCCAGCTACTGTGGAGGCTGAGGCAAGAGGATCACTTGATTCCAGGAGTTTGAGGTTGCTGTGAGCTGTGACCCTTTAGGACTCTAGTCTAGGGCAACAGAGTGAGACTCTGTTTTGTCTCAAAACAAAACAAGCAAACAAAAAAGCTATATAAATATAATTTGACCTTTTTATGTTTTGTGGATTAGGACCCTACAATCCAAAATTCATTTTTTAACCAGTCAGGACCAGAGTCATTTTTTGACTCTGTTCGCTGCAAAAAGTCCTTTAATGCAGTGATGTTGGGCTTAGCCAAGATGAAATGAAGTAGTTATTCACTTTCTGTGATAAGTATCGGTGCTTCCTGGCTTTAGCATGGACAGTTGAGAGTTAACAGGATGTGTTCTCCTCAGGAATGGCAACTCAAGCATCTTTCAAATTTAGTCTCACAAAGAAGAGTAGATCACTACAGTGAGCAGTAAGGAGTCACGGGGAGCAGCTTCATGCCTGTGCTAAAGAACAATGCAGAGAAAGGGAACAGGGCTGAGGGAAGAAAAGGGCCTAGAAATTGCAGAAACTCGAAAATACTAATAAAATTCTTCCAAATACAAATAAAAATTGACACAAATATCGCACACTGACATGCACGACAGCACACTTTTAAAAGTTAACGGTCTGTGGCTCGGCGCCTGTGGCTCAACAGGCTAAGGCGCCAGCCACATACACCTTAGCTGGCAGGTTTGAATCCAGCCCCAGGGCCCGCCAAACAACAATGACGGCTGCAACCAAAAAATGGCCGGGCGTTGTGGCGGGCACCTGTAGTCCCAGCTGCTTGGGAGGCAGAGGCAGGAGACTCGCTTGAGTCCAGGAATTGGAGGTTGCTGTGAGCTGTGATGCCACAGCACTCTACCCAGGGTGACAGCTTGAGGCTCTGTCTCAAAATAAATAAATAAATAAATAAAAGTTAACAGTCTGTGTGATTAAAATAGAAAATTTAAAATATAATTTGATTATTTAAATACTGCCTACTCAAACTGATTAGAATAAGATAATGGGAGTGGGGTAGGGGGTGCAGGCTACATGTAGCACTTCATCTTTTATTGTGCCTCTTAAGTCCTGGCCTTATTAAGTAAGGTTTTCAATGACTAGATGGAACATAAATGATTTGAACTGCCTCCCTGTCAGGATATATCTCTGGCATTTTATATATTACACTGTGGAATGTTCACTGTAGACAAATGTGTTAACGCCTTAGGCATTATTTCAGAGTAACTTTGAGGGAATAGTGAGGCCAATGAACTTCAATCTTGTATTGAAGGGTAAGATTCACTTGTGCTTTCCCTCTATCAAGATCTAAGCAAGAATTTTTTAGACTAAAAGGGTTCTAAAGATGACCCTCTCTACTCCCAGGGAAAGCCATACCAAAAGATAAGCTGTAATTATCGTTTTTCTTAAATATTTTTAAAAGGAAGCTACTTCTCAATCTCCTTTCATTTGAAAGTCTCTTCTAATCTTTAACTGTCTATTGTTATATTTCACTGTTAAGAGAATCTGGTTTTGGCTCGGGGCCTGTGGCTCAACACCTGAGCTGGCGGGTTCGAATCCAGCCCGGGTCTGCCAAACAACAATGATGGCTGCA
>CAUYON010014307.1:0-20608 GCA_963573935.1 Arctocebus calabarensis | reverse complement strand
TGGGAGGGTGTGAGTCTCGGACAGCAGGCCAGTCTGGGAAGGACTTTGAGTGGCACACTCATAAGTCAGGGCAGGGTTGGATGAACCACACCATGTGGACCAAATCCAGCCTGACCCATGTATTTTTTTTTTTTTTTTTTTTGAGATAGAGCCTCAAGCTGTTACCCTAGATAGAGTGCCGAGGCATCACAGCTCATAGCATCCTCCAATTCCTGGGCTCAAGCGAGTCTCCTGCCTCCACCTCCCAAGTAGCTGGGACTACAGGCGTCTGCCACAATGCCCGGCTGTTTTTTGGTCGCAGCTGTCATTGTCGTTTGGCAGGCCTGGGCTGGATTCTAACGAACCAGCTCAGGTGTACGTGGCTGGCGCCTTAGCCCTTGAGCCACAGGCACCAGGCCTGACCCATGTATTTTTTAAATAAAGTTTTATTGGAACATAAATCTACTTATTCATGAACACACTGTCTGTAGTTGCTTTCCAGCTCTGATGGCAGTTAAGTAATTGTGACAGAGACCATTGGGCCATCAAAGTTTAAAATTATACCTTTGCAGAAAAACTGTCCTCTGCTATCGGATATTCTTCAAAAGCCAAGAATATAAGCCAATAAATGTCTTACATTCTCCGTGTCCCTGGCCAGCTCTACCTGACAAGACAGGCAGAAGTCAGCACTGCCCTGAGGTGGTGTTGCCAGGGATGCTCATGGCCGCTGGTCCCATGCCGGCTGCCATGGGCACTCGCTACATCTGGTTCTAAGCACCTTCATCTGCTCAGCCCCCAGCTGGCCCAGAGTAAGCACTGGGCATTTGTGCACTGAACGAATGAATGGATCACAAACAGCTGAGAGCTACACCTGGGTTCTCTATAGGTCAGGCAATCCACACTGTATCCCCACTGGCGGTCTCTTCCCTGCCCATTTTCTCCTCCCCTTTCCTCCGGGGATCATGTTTTCCCCACAGAGGATTATCCACGAGAGAGGTGCAGAGATGATCTCTCTCCCTCAGGGTTTGAGCCCCTGGTATAAAGAGCTTTCTTCTGACTGGGTCTCTCTTGACTATGGAGAGAGTAGGCACCTGGGCTCACCGTCCTTTCAGATGGGAGACCTACTTGGATTTTCCTATTGACTCGAGACTTTGGGGTCCAACCCATAGATCCTGGGAAGGGAAGACGTGGGGAGGAATGGTGGTCCCCACCATGAGAAAAGGGGGCCAGAAGCTCTAGCTTTGGAGCTTTGATAACTGGCCTGGCTCTAGCTCTTGAATATACTGGCTCTGCAGCTCGGAACAGCCACTTAACCTCTTTAAGTCTCCGCCTCCACCAAGGACCACCTCATTGGACCACCAGCATCAGAATCCTTTAGGAGACCTTGTTAGGATGCAGATTCTGGGCCCTCCCCTAGACCTGGAGTCTTGGATGCTGAGTCTGGACATGCTGCATTTGAACAAGCTCCTGAGCGAGATGGCAGCACAGTGATGACAGTGGAGCCACTGAATGAAGCCCTTGAGATGTCTAGTGGGGATGAAGACAAATTCATTCTCCCGTTGTTATTACTGGGCTTGGGGAGGGCACTTCTCCCTCTGGTCCTATAGCCTTTCCTGGAGGGGTCCTACACTGGGAAGGAAATAGGACAGGGCCATCAGCCAGCAGCGACTGAGGTGGGCATGGGGTCCCCCAGCCGCTGATCCTGCCTTCCCCAGCATTGCGGACACCCTTTTGAAGGGAGGAAGATTCTGTTGTGCAAAATAACCACAAGGGAATCTCCCAAAGTTTTTCGGCAACTAGTTTGTTGTTGAATAGGTCACAGCACATCACTAGGAGAGACCTTAAAAATGGTCTTGCTCTGCTCTTTCATGTTACAGGTGGAGAAACTGAGGCTCAGAGAGACAAGCTGCTGGTCTGAGACCATCCTGTGTGTTGATGCCAGATCTGGGCGTAGAGAGCACATTTCTTGGAGGGCCAGCCTTTGCCACTTGGCATGTTTTCACAGACTCCAGTTCAGGGCAATTTCTGCAGGTTCCCTTTGTAGCGACTGACACTTTGCATCCCATTTGTATTCTTATCTGCTTAGCAGGTTCCCAAGTAGACTTTGTTGTTTGACTTGAATAAACACATTTGTTTTAAAAGACAACCTCATATCGTGACCATAAATGGTTAGCCAGTCTCTTTGGTCATAAATAGAAGGTAAGTATAGAGGTAATTATAGAACTATTGACCTACATAATCTTTGCATACCCCCCAAAGTCATCTTAAGAACTGCCACTGGGACAGTCACCAAGCTTTTGGAAATGCTGAGTTACAGCACAGTGGGAGACTATACTATAATTTAGACAATGGAGTAAACCATGTTCAGGAAAAATCCAGAGGGGATGGTCTCAGGCCACCAGGGTCCAATTCTAGTGCTAGCTACTCACAGAGTTTTTCCGGGGATTTATCTTCTCTCCTTGCTTTCATCGTCTTGGTGGGCTCACAAGTGTGACAAGGATGGGAAAATTGCCATGAAGTGCCATGAGAGGTGTAGGGTGCTGTCCAAGTTTACAATTGCTGTTTGACCAGTACTTGCTGGGGGTTGCTCTGCGTCCAGCCTGCTGGCTGGCATGGTACATGCCAGACTCTTCCATGGAGGTCTGGGAAGAGTGGCTTCCTTCCTGCTGCCGGCTGCTGTCAGGCCAGGGGCAGGGAGGGGCACTCTCTCTCTCTCTCTCTCTTTCACTGTGACGCACAGAGTGAACGTGGATTTATGTGGCTGCTGTGGAAGGCCCAGGTTAAAACCCAAGTGGAATTGCTTCTGTGAATGCTCAATGGACTGGAAGATGTTAATGAACTTCCAAAAATTAAGCGGGGGACCCTTTGCCATTGATGAGTGCAGTAACAGGGAAACCTGCTATGGTCCCTCCCCCCTGAATTATCACCCTCTGTGGGAGACTCAACTGGGGGAGGGGGTGGGGCTCTGTGGATGGCAGGTGATGATGTCCAGGGCTCCCCGAGCTTCCTTTCCAGCATTTTCTTGGATTAAAGGGGTGAAAAGGAGAACTGGGAGCCTCATGTGAGATACTCCAGGCTTGGTGACAGTCAGGCTCAAAGGGCCCTTGAGCTGCTTCAACATTGCTTCTTCCCTCACCCCATGTGTTTCACTGAGCACGGGAATGAGTCTAGAGAGGACAGCGACTTTCCTGGGGTCACACAGCAGGTGAAGGCAGAGCTGGGAGTCACAGCCTGGGGTTCCTGACTCTCAGCGGGGCGTGTGTATTCACCTCAACACCCTAATGTCACCTTTCTCCCTACCTCAAGGCAGCTCTCGAGGAGGGCCCTGCAATCTATTTGGTCACCATTATTTGGGGACATGCCAGGGGCTGGTCAGTGGCTTGAGCAAGGTGATTAGGGTGGGCAGCCTCTGGAAGTTGTGCAGGCTGAACTCAGCTTAGGAGAAGATTGTACTGTACCTCGCAGGGCATTTGGGGCAGCGGAGCCAGGTCCTGCTCACCTGCTGTGTAAGTCGGGGACATTATCTACCTCTTCTCTTTGACAGATGAACTTCCTCGTTTGTCCCGTTATGATAATCATGCCTTCTTCTGAAATTAAAGGACTTCAATGCTGAATAAGTGGTAACAAGTGTTCCTCACCAGGGCCTGGTTATAGGAACGAGCCCGGGTCCCTGCGTTCTGTACATGACTGAGCCTCTGTGTCTGCATCTGAAAAAACCCAGCTCTGGGTTGGATGGAAAGGAATAAAGGCAACCAGAACAGAGCCTAGCCTCTGTCTGAATTTTATTGTCCTCTGTTCTGTTGATATGGATGGAGCAGCTTTCTCTCTGCCTGAGCCCAGCCGGCCCTTGGAGCCCGGGGAACAGAAAAGAAATGACTGGCAGACACTTACCTGGGGGCTGGTCCTGTAGAGTCCTCTCCAGTCTGGCACCTGCAGCTGCTGCTTGCCCAAAGCCCTCTCTGCCTGCCCCTTCCGGCCTGACCACTTCGCTCCTCCTGGAGGGTCTCCTTAGGATGGCCTCGATGGAGAAGGACAGGCCCAGCTTCTTTGGGGCCTCACAGCACCCTGAGTTCTTGCTCTCCATCCACCTGCAGGGAGCGGGGCCCACCTCGGCACCCTCGGAGGGGTAGAGAGGGGACTCTGTGTGGGCCCAGGACAATGTCTGCGGAGGGCTGTGTTCTTCCTCCCCTAAGTCTCCTGGGATCAAAGGGGTCCCCGGTGGGGGTGGAGAAGGAAGAGTCTCCAGTCGGGTTTTTCGAGTGGGATTCTGTCTCTACAGCGGCTTCCATGGACCACTTTAAAACACTCCTGGGATCAAGGGGACGACAGAAGAGCTGGAAGGTGCTGTGTCCTGGGCCTGCATGGAAGGTGCTGTGTCATGCGCCCACATGGAAGGTGCTGTGTCCTGCACCCCCAGGCTCATAGCCCTTCCTAGCTTGACTTCAGACCCTTGCCACCATGGCTAAGGTGGGCTCCGTCTTCCAGAGAAGGGTCTTCTCAGAGGCGTTGCTTTCACAATCACTAGCCCAGGCTGGGGTCTCTGAGGCAGTGCCCAGCAGGGACAAAGAGAAGGGGGAGGACAGTAGAGGGGCTGCAAGGAGGAGCCTGTCGTCAGCAGAGGTCTGGTGCAGTGCGTGCAGCCTGGCTCTTGCTTTGCCTCGTGGCCCTTTCCCCCAGACTCTGGCCAGCCTCTGGGAGGCTCGCGTGCCACCCTTGGGCCCTGAGTGGCCGACTCAGCCCTGGGATGTGCTAGAGCCTGAGCATCTTCTCAGAAGCCCGCCTGGACTTCCTGCACTTCTGCTGCCCCAGACTCCAGGACGTGCCTTCTGGCTCATTGGTTCTCCTGCTGTCCTGGGGACAGGCCTGGTCCTTGGCCTGTCTCCTCCCCTCTCTGGGACTGGGATGAGCTCTGGGGTCTGATCCTCCTCAGGTGTCTCCTGGCTGGACCCGGCTTTCCTCTGTTCTCTCCTGGGCCTTACTTCATAGGCCGAGCCCTCACTCCACGGGCTGGGGTGCCTCTCCCTTCCTTGTGGGGTCCTTCCTTTTTCTTTCCTGCCTGCCAGCTCCTTACCTGTCTCCCGAGACAGCACTGAAGGGACCCTTCTCCGTTGGCTGGGAGCTGACCGTTGTTGATCTGTCCTTGCCAGGAATCCTGCTCGGAATGACTGTGTAACCAAGGAGGAGGGGACAGTAAAATGGGCTGATAAGAGAAGGAACTCTCCACGCCCCTGCAGGCTGCGGATGCAAGTGTCAGGGTGCAGAAGGGGCAGGTGGCATCTGGGGATGGGTACCGCCCGAGGAGGGAAGCTGTCTAGGGAATTGGCCAGTCACAGGCAGAAGGGAAAAGGTAGGGGCAGAATGGCCAGGAAGTGCACCCAGCCCCAATAAAATGTGTTTACTCAGCTCAGAGGGTTTATGGGTCACGTACAGACTGGAGGTTGGGCCAGGGTGCAGTCTGCTGGGTGTTGGCCGGGCATTCCCTCTCAGGCTTGCTTTCACTGGCTTGCAAATATCAGAACAGGAAAGGCCTTCTGAGGCCCGTGTGGCCTACCTGCGGAAACATAGTCCTTGCACTATTTGCCCTTGAGACCTGCATTTGATGTGGCTTCTTGAGGGAACCAAGATGCCTTAACCTACCCTTCTGAGCTCATGTTTGACCAATTCTTTTTCACCGTGGATTCTGTTGAGAGCATTCAAAGTCTCCCATAGTCCGCCAGGCCATGAAGCCCCTTTGGTTGGGAAGGAGATCCTTTCCCTCCAAGCAGGGTGGACAGAATGTGGAAGTGTCCTGAAAGGGAAAGCAGCAATTCCCAGAGCATAGGAAAGAACATAGAACAACCCCCACCTTGGACTTGACTCGGTGTTGACTCCTTCCCTCTGGTCGGGCACACTCAGTCTGCTGGACCTCGGGTTGTGTGTGATGGTTAAAAAATCCTCTACTTATATCATCTGCTTCAAGTTAGTCCTAATAATCTCCAAAGGCCAGAAAGTCAGGATTGGTTAGGATTTTCAGAGCCCTGTTAAAGTACCCTGGGGTAGGACTATTTTCCTACAGATGGTCTTCTATGAACAGATGTATCAAGCTTAGAGGAAAAGTCCTCACCGATGGATTTATAAAGCAAAAAGTGTTAGTGCAGGGCATCAATCTGGGGAAATTTTCCATTCAATCTGTCATTCAGTAAACATTCATTTGGTGCCTACCATGTACCAGACTAAGAAGGAGAGATATTTTGAATAAGAGTCTTGTGACTTCTGCCATAGATCAGAGAGGAAACTGGCAATAAAGGGACAGACAAGTGCTAAAATAATTACAAATTATGGTCAGTAGTTTGAAGGAGTTGGTGTTGTAAATTGTATTATGTCTAGCTTTTCTTATTTATTACTATGTTTAGGAAGGTGATTTTCAGGCAGGGACAAAGTGATAATATTCCTTCTACCTTAACCCTTGGCATCGCCATGCTTAAGGCTGTGAACTTGTGGTTGCATCTCAAAGGACACAGCTTTCAAGAAAAGGGAAATGGGACTTTCGAATTGCTGGAAATTTTCTGTTTTTTTTTTTTTTGTTTGTTTTTTTGCAGTTCGGCTGGGACCGGGTTTGAACCTGCCACCCTTGGTATATGGGGCTGGCGCCCTACTTGCTGAGCCACAGGCGCTGCCCTGGAAAATTTTTATGAGACTCTTTTGAAATACCAGAGATACCTTGGGTTTATTCCCTTATCTATTGTTGACAGGATTGTCAGCCAGTTCAAAGTGGCTTTGTTAATTTCAATTTGTGTAAATGTGGATTTTGTTATTGTAGTTCCTGGCTTGGTAGAGAACATCAGAAAGAAAACTCTGAAAAAGTGAGCAAAGAAGTAAAAAGATTTGTAAGCTATGGCCAGGGTAGTGAGCTGATGTGTGACAGAGAAGTTTGGAGACAATACAATACTTAAAATGCAATTCCAGTGGTTTTCAACCTTTTTCATCTCACAGCACACTTGAAACCATGGTTAAACTTCCATGGCACACTTAAATTATGTTGATTAGAAAAAGAGTAAAAAAAGGAATGTACTTTTGTGCTTTGAACTTATTTCAAAAATAATTAACTGAATGATTTTTTTTTTTTTGAGACAGAGTCTCACTATGTCACCCTGGGTAGAGTGCTGTGGTGTCACAGCTAACAGCAACCTCAAATTCTTGGGCTTAAGCCATTCTCTTGCCTCAGCCTCCCAAGTAGCTGGGACTACGTGCCTGCCACAATGCCCAGTTATTTTTTGGTTGCAGTTGTCATTGTTGTTTGGCAGGCCTGGGTCGGATTTGAACCTGCCACCTCCAGTGTATGTGGCTGGTGCCCTAGCCGCTGAGCCCCAGGCGCCGGACCAGAATCACAATATTCTTGAAGTCCTTGTGGAGCTGTATGGATTGGCCTAGGGGAAGCCCCAGGCCAGTTTTCCCTCTTTAGAGTTGGAAGAAATGGCTGTTTTTTTTTTTTTTTTTTCCAGAAAAGTTCCAGATGAGGCAGTCAGCTTGCAGGGTTCATGTTTAATCTCTTGGGTCCCACTCACTGTGGTGAGATGAGAGGCCCTGGGAAAGGACTGCCTGAGGGCGTCTCCCACCTAGAGGTCACTCAGGGCGGTGGCTAGGAGAACTTTTACCACATTCCCTGTGGCTGGGCCCCACCCACCATAATGCTTTCAGAATCCCTGTTGGAGATCTCACACACAACTTCAAGCTAAGAAGTCCACAGGGCAGGACAGATTCTGGGGATGGTGACCTTTAACAGGGATTTAAGAGTGTGAGATTTCTGAGGTCCAGTTCCAAACTGATACTCTAAATCTGTGCTTCTCATACTCCAGTGCTCATTCCAGCTCCCCAGGGTCTTATGAAAATGCAGATACTGATTCCATGTAGCTGGTTTGGGACAGAAACTTGGCATTTCCAACGCTCTGGGTTATTTGGATGCATCTTGACTAGCTAAGCCCTGGCTGATAAGTAGAATTAAGTGCCACAACATTTGAGAAGCATTTCCTTGGGAGGCCTTAAGTCTGGCTTCATGTTAACATCACCTGGGTAACATTTTAAAAAACCCCAATGCCAGGCCTCTCCCCCTGGAGTCCTTGATTCAGTTGGTTTGGGGTGCAATGCAGGTGGCAGGAACTGAGGGTAATTCAGGCACTTTCAAATGTGTAGCTGGGGTTAAGAACCCCTGCTAGAGGCTTGTGTTCTTTCAGTTTGAGATGAGTGCTATTCAATAGAAATATAATGCATGTAAATTATTACCTATTGCTCTGTGACAAATTACCCAACACTTAATATTTATTATTTCACACAGTTTCTGAGGATCAGGCATCCAGGAGTGGCTTAGCTGAGTAGTTCTGACTCAGGATCCCTCTTGAGGTTGTAGTTAAGAGGCAGGTTGGGCTGGGGCAGAGGATCTGTTTCTAGGAAGGCTCCCTCATCAGGCTTATGGGGAGGGCTCAGTGTTGCAAAAACTAATATAGCAGCTAACTTCCCTTGGAGTGAGCATTGAGAGAGGAGAGAGATGGACAGAAAGGCAGCAGAGAGAGAGAGAGAGACAGAAAGGCAGGAGAGAGAGAGATAAATATTGCAGTGTCTTTTATAACTATTATTTGAGATTCTCAAGTGAAACAGAATTAAAAGGATCTCTCTATATCTATCTATCTATCTATCTATCTATTTATCTATCAATCATCTATTTCTATAGATCTATGAGGAGATATTGCGAGAAGGGTGAGATCTGGGAGAACAGGTTTTGTCACAAGGATACACTTGCAGGGTCCTCTCCATGGTGACTCAGCCCTTAGGAATTTGTAACTTCCTGGAACTTGGAAATTTCCAAGTTCTGTGAAATCCTGTAGTTCTGTGGGGGCTGGACTAGCATCTCCCGCTTGATTCAAACTGGCCAATGAGAAAAAGTACCTGTGGGGTGGAACTTCTTGACTGTCGATAAAAAGAGACAGATCAAGCTAGACCGGGAGCACGGCCATTTGGAATTCGTCTATGCCGTAAGCTCCTAGCTGGTGAATAAAGCCCTTCCTCTTATAAACATGGTGTTTGGATGCTCTTTCTCCCCATTGGGCCTCTTCTTCCTGCAACACTGTGAGCTGTGTGACGCCACGGCACTCTACCGAGGGCGATAAAGTAAGACTCTGTCTCGGCCAGGACCATCTCTGTTCCAGTCAGCCACTTGCAGTTCTGCAGGAGCCTGCACGTCAAGAAGAAGCCGGAAACCGGACCTAGAACTCTTAAAATGGGACCTGGCATGTTAGATGTTGGTGTTAGCATGGGGCAGTGTTCTGCACAGTAGAGTGTAATCCTCAGAGACTAAAAAGCCAGACATTCATGTTTAGTTTTTAATCTTAGCCTTTTGAGTTTCTTATTTTGTTTATATGTTCTAATATACATGATATTTATGAATATGCAGCATATGTATGTATTTCATAAATATTGTATATACATATATTGGAGATGCACAAAACTTTTCCCACTGATATGGTGGTCTCCTAAATTTGCTTTAAAATCTAATTTTAATTAGCTTTTCTTAGGAGGAAGCTTTATGTAGAACAAATTATATCTTGTATTGAGGCGAACTCACCAGAGTAGGGATACTGTTTTTGAGACTAATTAACAACACTACTAAATTTACTTAAAGTTTCCTTTTTCTTTTTTTTGCAGTTTTTGCCTGGGGCTGGGTTTGAACCCACCCCTGCTGTGGGGCCGGTGCCCTACTCCTTTGAGCCACAGGTGCCGCCCTCCCTTTTTCTTCTTTTAAATAATTTCTTCAGGATGTTCCCCACAGGGGCATAATTATTATTATTTTTTGCTTAGTTAAATTATATATATATAAATGCATTTCTTGAAGACAAGGAACAATTCTAAATTTCATGTGTAGGTATAGAAAGACTTCATGGGGGCTATTTATAAACTATTCTCAAACTCCTTTCTACCTTCCTTTTATTTACATTTTCTTCTATACACTAATATGTTAATTTCCTCAATTATCTCAAAAACATCTGAAGATTGGAATATAACAGAATCATTAGCTAGGTGAATGTTTTCCTGTGAAAGTTGGAGATCTTAAAAATCTAATGCAAACTGTATATCCCTTTATGGCCCAGACCCTTTTATTGCAACTGAAGAATGAACCTGTGACATCAAATTTAAGGCCCTAAATTAGCAGGAAGCTTTTTGAAAACACCACTGTTTTACAGAACAAATACATGAAATAATTATTATCTTCAAAAAGTTCTAGAGAGGCTTACTTCTACAAGATGTCATTATACAAATGATCTTTGGAGGGCCTCAGAGCTCATGATAAAATTACCAAATTGCTTATTAGGAGGCAAACAACAGCTCTGCTGAGATATGGGTAATAGGCTTAGAAAAAGAACATCTCCGGTGCAGTCCACCTACACAAATTCAGCTCCTACAGGAGCACATAAAACACTTTGGAATTCATTAGCATGCAGTATTTACTCACAAGCTGCAAAAACATTGTGTCTGCATAATTTTATCGATTGTCAATAGCACTGCTTGTCAACATTCATATCTTTATTGAGATGCAAAATTAAGAGCAGGAAGAAAATTTGTATCAATATTAATACTGAACTCAGTTGAAAAGCTGACGTTTATTAATAAAGCATCTGGCTCAACATTCACAATGGTGTGTAAAGGCTAAACACAGTCCTTGTGTTAGAAACTTTTTAAAAGAAATCTTGTTCATCAGCCACCTTATAGTTTTGAGATATATAAACCATTTTTTCCATTTCACAAATGGCTACGTCCTAAAAATTCTATTGAAATTTGGGACGGATTGGATGTGGTGAGAACAAGAACAGTAATAAGATGAAGATTACAATGCATTAAACATTTGATGGAGAATTGTGTTGGTGCAAAGCATATTAGTTTTAAAAACTCTATGTTTAGGGAACAGCTGGTGTGGGCTGAACATGAAAATAACTGTTGTAAAACAAATGTTAAGGAATTGCTATAAACAAGACTCCACTTATTTACAGTATGTTTTAATTCTCTTTCCTCTTTCTTCTCTCTCTTAGTTCTTTATCTATGTCCATCCTGGCCAATATAATTAGAACAGTGAGAGAATCTGGGTGTTTAGGAGTGTGTGTGTTTTGAGTGAAAGATGAGAGTGTATATATATTCTATATGTGATATGAAGTATATCAATGTATTTATGCATGTACATATATGCCCAGTTTTTATAATTCTTTTATTTTGTTTTTCAGGTTTTTAATTTGTTTTGTTTTGAGACAGAGTCTCCCTCTGTTGCCCTGGGTAGGATACTATGGCGTCCTAGCTCACAGCAACCTCACACTCCTGGGCTCCAGAGATCCTCCTGCCTTAGCTTCCTGAGTAGCTGGGACTACAGGTGCCCACCACAACACCTGGTTAGCTTTTCTATTTTTAGTAGAGACAGGGTCTCCCTCCTGCTCAGACTGGTCTTGAACTTCTGAGCTCAAGCAATCCACCAGCTTCAGCCTTCCAGAGTACTAGGATCATAGGCGTGAGCCACCATGCCTGGTGATGAAGATGTCTTTCGGTCTCCTAGAACCCTAATTATTCTTTGTGTTTATGTTTGTTTTAATTTATACAACTTGTTTTAAAATATGTCAGTTAGCCTTATTAGAGTTTCCAAAGCATGCATTAAAATGAAATTCAGGAGTTTCTCTTCACTGAGAAACAAATAAACAAACAAAAAGGTTTCAGTATACAATAAAAAGCAGAATTAGTTCCAGTTCAAAGAACAATTTTTTTTTCATTGTCTCTAAATCTATTCGGTTTTTGATTATCATTATAAATTACAAATATAATTACATTATAAATATTTTTTTCAGAGAAATTACGTTTTAGATCTTGCTGACTGCCCTCTGTACTAGTCTGAGGGTTCTAAATTCTGCCAAATGTAAACATGTCTCAAAGATCTGCAGGATACAGTTCTAGAAAAATGTGATGACTGTCACTTTCTGTGCTTGTAATAGGTGGTAGATATTATACTAAATAACTTATACACCTATTCTTTTCCCTTGATCACACTTCCAACTTGAAATGTGATATAGCTGTGGACCCCAAATTAATAGAATATTCAATATTTTAAAACCAAAGAGCAGCAAACAGAACTGGAACAAATTTCCTTATCTTCCAAATGTGAACATAGTGATATCTCATATATAGATATTATTTTTTATTTCCTTGGTTTTGTCTATACTTTCTCGCTTTATTTTTGGGCATATAACATCTGCTTTCTTTAAAACATAAGTGGCGTTCTTATGTGTAAGAGAGAGGGTATTATAATTTTTCATCAAAATAATGTTGAGTATTTCCTGAGCAATCAATTGCATTAAGGTTCTGAAGTTTACCCTAAACTAAATTACTAATTAAATTCCCCAATATTACTGTGGTGTATTATTAAGTTGTGGATTAACCACTCATCATTTTACAAAACTTTTCTGTTTTAATATGTCCTGGGGAAAATTGTTATGTCATCACTACACTAGAAATGAATTTTCTTAATGTGATTGGTGAAGGGTTTCAACTTACTTTGCCCAAATCCATCAGAGGCACCAGTATCTGTGGCGGGTATAGCTTTAAAAAATGTATTTTTTAAATAATAAGACTTAAAAGTCAAAATTACTTCTTGATCCATGAGTTGCAGAATGGATATTGTTAGCAATCATGAAAACAACATGAATCTTCTACCTCTCCATCAGAGCTCTCAGATGACCAGGTGCATTGACACTGAGTGCTAATATTTTGAATTTTTCTTTTCAGAGCAGTAGTTCCCAACAGTTGGCTTAAAATCTTCAGTAAACCATGCTATAAACAGATGTGTTGACAATGAGGCTCCATTGTTCCATTTATAGAACACAGGAAGAGTAGATTTAGCATAATTATTAAGGGCCCTAGGATTTTGGGAATGGTCAGTGAGCTGTTAGCTCCTAAGAAGAGAGCTAGACTGTTCTTTGAAGATCTGAAGCCAGACATTGACTTCTGTCTAGCTATGAAAGTTTAGATGGCAGCATCTACACTAAAAATCTGTTAATTGGTGTAGCCACCTTCATCAATTATCTTAGTTAGATCTTCCAGATAACTTGCTATAGCTTCTATATCAGCACTTCGAATTTTTATGTTATAAATGGGGCTCTTTCCTTAAACCTCGTGAACCAACTCCTACTAGCTTCCAGCTTTTCTTCTGCAGCTCCTTTACCTCTCTCAGCCTTTATAGAATTGAAGAGAATTAGAGTTTTGCTCTGGACTAGGTTTTGTTTTACAATAATGTGTCTGCCTTGATCATCAGTAAGAAATCATTCATGTGTTCCCTAGAGTAGCACTTTTTCCTTCAAAAACTTCTTTGCATTTACAAGTTGGCTACCCGGCACAAGAGGCCTAGCTTTTGGCCTGGTTTGGCTTTTGACATACATTCTTTGCTAAGCTTAATCAATTTTAGTTTTTGATTTGAAATGTGAGACTTACAACTCTTCTTTTCACTTGAAGACTCTGAAGTCATTGTAGGGTTATTGAATTGGCCTAGGGAGCCAGAAAGTCAGCCACCTTTAAAGCCCCTATTTATATGCAAGAGACATGTGGGGGAGATTATTCTAGCCAGATATATTTGAACAGGTTTAGGATGTTTGGAAATATGACTCTAACATAGCCAACTTTTTATTTTGGGGAGAAAATTCCTGCTGTGCTTATGATCCTTATGTCTTTGTCTATGGATCACCTCAGTTCTTGAAGTTATCATGGATCTCCATTGTAATTGTCAGGTCTGATTATCATTTGGTGCCATGTAGGACTTTGGGCTGATAATAGCTGTGAGAGTTGGACATGAGGTCTCAGCACCTTACTATGTATTTTCGTGTCCTTACTAGTTATGAATTTAAAAAAATTAATTTTAATTTTCAATATAGTAACACTTTAATTATAATCCATTATCCTAATCTTTAGCATAACTTATCTTTTGAAGATGTGTGACAAATAAAAAGCAAAAGAAAATTTTATGTTCAAACTTTTATAGCAGAAGACCACACAGAAGAAACATTTCTGAAATAAATCCCTTGGTCTCTCAGAGTTCCACAGAGACATGCTGGCTGGCAGGTGCATATCTGAGAACCACAATTTCAGGTGCCCCTTTGTTCTTATTTTTTGTGAGGCAAAGGGATACTTATCAACATAAATGCATCTTAACTTAGAGGTGTAGCGGCTTCTCTGTTCTTATTGTCTGGCCCTGTTTGTTACTATGGATCTCTATGCTTTAATTTGCTTATCTGTAAATTGGGAATAATAATAGTACTTACCTAATGGGGCTGTTTTGAAAATAAAATGAGTTGATTTCTAGAATAGTACTTAATATATAGTTAGTTCTAACTGTGTGTTTTAATATAAATTCAAACCTTATCAATCAGCTAGGTTATCTTCTTGGTTTGACTCATTATCCTTGGATACTTACCATACAAACCTATACCATATGTATGTTTAAGTTTTCCTTTAGTTCCATGACAAACTGCTCTTTTTTTTTTTTTTTTTTTTGTAGTGACAGAGTCTCACTTTATTGCCCTTGGTAGAGTGCCGTGGTGTCTCACAGCTCACGGCAACCTTCAACTCCTGGGCTTAGGCCATTCTCTTGCCTCAGCCTTCCGAGTAGCTGGGACTACAGGTGCCTGCCACAACGCCCAGCTATTTTTTTGTTTTGCAGTTTGGCCGGGGCCTGGTTTGAACCCGCCACCCTCGGTATATGGGGCTGGTGCCCTACTCGCTGAGCCACAGGCGCTGCCCTGCTCTTTTTTTTTTTTTTTTTTTTTTTTTTAGATAATCTCACTCTGTTGCCCTGGGTTGAATGTCATGGCATCACAGCTCACAGCAACCTCAAACTCTTGGGCTCAAACAATCCTCTCGCCTCAGCCTCTCCAATGGTTTAGACTATAGGCACCTGGCACGACACCAATTAGTCTGTCTATTTTTAGTAGAGATGGGGTCTCACTCTTGCACAGGCTGGTCTCAAACTCCTGATCTCAAGCAATCTACCCACCTCAGCCTCCCAAACTACTCTTTCTAATGATAAATTTTATTCAGTTCTTATAGGCAATAGGAATCATATTTTTAAGTCATCTTCTCTTTTATCCAGTAACTGTTTTTGGGTCCATTTGCTCTAATTGTTCTGCCTGCACTTGGCCCTAATATTTGGTGGTGGTGGTGTTCTCCATGCTTTCTTCTGATCCCAGTATTCTCCTCCTGTGATAGCCTTGTGTTTTTGGGGGGATCTACCAATTAGAGTATATTCCTTTGTCACAGGCTGACCTTATCCTGGTACTCCATCATGCTGGCCATTGTGACTGGCCTGGCCATGGAATGGGACCAGTTAGAATTCTCCTTTGGGATTTTTACAGACTGGTTGGGAACTTCCTTGGCTTCTTGGGTTTGAAAGTGTTTGAGTTCAGAGTAAGCAGCAATTATGCTCCCTGCCATGAGCATAAGATGCCTGTGCAGCAGGAGAGAATGAGGCCTATCTACTCTTAAAAACAGAGAAAATCCATGGGGAGATTTCTGCTGCTGTTCCAAATTTACCATTCCAGTTGTCACTAAGACCAGTTTCATCCTTGCATTTTCTGTTGGTTTAAGCCTCTAAATTCTATACTGTCTCCCCTTTCTGGCTGGTTTTGCTTAAGTTAATTCAAATTGGTATTTCTTTCACAGAGCATCCTAACTTACACAATACCTCTCTTGCAAGCAGCTACTTATCTTTATTTTTTTTTTTTTTGGAGATTTTTAAATGTTTCTTTATATCTATAAATGATTATGTAGAAGTAATTCTCACAAGTCATACCCATGTCATAAGGGCACGGGCCATGTTTGTCATATTATTGACTATACCTGCCAGAAGTGAGACGATCAGGTGCTTGGGCTTCTCCTGCAATGAACCAGACAAAAACTCTGTGTCCTAAAGCAGGAGCTAAGAGGTATTCTTAGGGGTGCAGTAGACAGGACCAAGGTTGCAGATAGATCTATCAAGTGTGCTAGATATAAGGAGAGCAGTGGTACTCTAAGGGGAAGGAATGAGTTCTCATGCCTTTGACTGTAACCTATTGATAGGACCCCTCTATAATTATCTGTGGTGGAATAGATGTACATACTTAGTACTTGGTGATAGGCATCCGTTGAGCTATCTGTTTCTATTGAGAATTTTGGAAACAGATTCAGCTTAGACTTAGGTTATCATTTTGGTTCCAAAACCCAATAAATATAACTTATAGCTGTTATCATATCAAAAATATCTTTAGTAATAGTAAATTAAAATTCACTAGGCTATCCCATTATCCTATTCTGCAACAGTTTTATTTATTATGATTCCTACAATAATATATATCTTTTGTGTTTTTAATCAATAATCTATAAAATATGAATTATTCTAAATAAAAATCATTAAAGCATTACACATCAACCAGCTAAAGAAAATTCGATATTTAAGATATTATGGGGGGGAGTGGAGCATCTCTGTGTGACACATCTTGTACCCTCAATGAATCCCCAACAATAAAGTTTTCAGAAAAAAAAGATATTACATATGTGTATATACATTCTAAAACCATCTCTTGTCTTTTTTTAATAGAGAAATGAATAGAAAGAACTTTTGAAAAATGGAAATTGACTGTGTTCTTGACTTCTTGGTATTGGAGCATATTTTTAAAACAAGAGTTGTTGTAATCTTCTTAAATATTAAACCACCAAATAAGATCCACTTCTAAGATTATTTTCTAATTCCAGATAATAAAGTTATTTTTTCCTAAGGAAAGCAACCAAAATAAGAGAGACTCCCCTTGCATGGTTCTGCAGAAGCTGAATTTGTCACTGACTGAAAATCCCCAGGTACTGTGGCTAACTAACCCGAGAATGTGTGCACAGCAGTTGAGTGGCTTGACATTGAAAAACAAGGGTCTCCAGTTAGACTTTAATAAGAACAGAATCTTGGAGAGAGAGAAAAATAAAGAAGAGCCTTGACTGCACTTTCAGACAATTAGGAGAAAAACCTAAGGTTTTGCGTAACGATAATAGGCACCCTTGGTATAAAATATGATCACACGTGTTGTTTCAGACCAACTGGCAATTCTCATCCTTGTCTGGTACCTAAATGCAGATTAAAGCTGCCTTCCGTGGAAGTTATGCATATTGGCATTTGTCCTCTGAATTCTTTCTCTTTCAGTCTCAAAGTTCAATTCAAACATCATTTATGCTATATGCTTCCACTCCTGCTATCAACTACACCTTCATGTGCATGGGCAACTTTGCGAGTCCATTAAAGCTATCTTTTGATTATACTCAAAAGGAAGGAAAAATACACTGAATAATGAGTAGAAAGTGTAAGATAACTTACATAAAATAGGCTATTTCTGGGCATTAAACTGGGTCTTATTATATCAGACTTCACAGACTTCAGAAATTAAATTTTTTCAAAAAATTATACTGCCCATTATCTGGATGTTCTCTGAAAGATAGACATGTACTGTGTCTGACTGAACACAAACTCCTGGGCTCTCAGCTGGGCTCGTAGCATAAAAGGAAATTGAACAATAGCTTATGAATTCATTAGAAATGACAGCAATGTTTCTATCAAACATCTCATCTGTTTTATTGATGAGTCACATTAGTAGAATGAAAACTTTCACCACTTTGTATACACAGAATTTAGGAAAGCAACATACAACAGCAATTCAAACATGTACACACTCGTCATCTGGTTTGTAAACCATTAGGTTTGGGCCTGAATACACTGTTTGACAGATGCTTCCAGCCTCTTAGGTTTTAAACAACAGTTTTCACTTGCCAAAATTCTCACTTCCTTATTATTATAAACATAAAATGAGGTGGTAGCAGCTGCTTCAGGTATGTTAACAGTTCTCATCCATGCTTAGCAAATCCTAAATGACAAGCCATTTTTTCAGAGGGGTAGAAATAGTTAGACTGGCACTTTGAAATCCTTTTCTGGTTTCCATTTCAAAATATTATTCAGGCACTATTCTTAAGTTTTAAATAATCCATAGAAATATCCAAACTCAAGCAACATTGTTTATTTTGCTTCTTGCTGTACAGAATCAAAAGATTGGAATGTCTAGAAAAATCTATTTAACCATGATGGTGTGTCTGGGCTTAAGGGCAGACACAGGAAAACCAAGGGCCTAAACTCTGTGGAAAGGGGCACATAGTACCAGGAATGGAATATAAATCTACCCTGGAATGGGTGTGGTGTGCTGTCTAGGAAGATAAGACAAAAAATATCTTCTCCTGTATTGCCTTTTCCTCAAGGCAGATTGTCAAAGAAAACGTGGCTCAGGAAGATAAAAGATGCATGTAATTTTGTTTTACAGGATATTAGAATTAGCCTGGGAGAGAGATAGTTGGTAGCAGTCCACTCAAAACAAAGAGTAAGGCAAGATTATCCAAAAAGTATGCTAAAGAAGACAGACAATTAGAATTGAGATATTCATAATTGGAATTTCAAATATGATGAATGTAAGGGTGTGATAGCAGTAACTTATTAGTTACAGAAGACTCATATCTTATTCATTTCTAAGTTCGTTCCTGACAAATTTTCTCTTCCTATGTTGTAGAAGAAAATGGAAACAATGCTTAATGCTTAATTGAGTATATAGCTGATTTCCTCTACTAATGTGCTGGTTTTTAGTGTGTTCCTGAGAGTTACAACTTTTTATTTGCCTCTGAGAAGGACTTATGAGAACATGAAATAATGTGGAAGCCAGTATATTCATGCCACCCTTTCCCCAACTTAAGCCCTCATTTTCCTTATTTGGTTGTTTTGTCTGTTTATATGGTGGATTGCTTTTGCTTCTCACCTCTAGATTTGGTAATGAACTTATGGGCATGGCAGTGGGTAAGTTAATGACAAATGCAATGGCAACCTTAAATCTTCAGTATATGAAACATTACAAATATTGTTTTTAAGTTTTTAAAATTACTCTTGTATCTCCCTATATCGTATTTTCAAACACAAAAAAATGCTAATAGTTCTCACAGGCGTATATGCTTCAGATTTTCACAGTGTTATTAATATACCTCTCCCAGTTCAATTACTAACTCAAACTGAGTATGTTCTTTTTTTAATATCTTATTTTTCTTCACCACACCTGTGCAATTTGGGGGATTCTTGTTATTTGTATAATATACAAATAGAAAATAGTAGGATGCAGTGCTATTTTTCCTAACCCAAAGGATTCATGTACTAAACCATTTAAGGAATTAGAAAAATAAATGCTATACATGAAATATGTACAGATACAAAAATTTATTATAAGGGTGCATGTTTTCATTCTCTCCACAGATCATTTGCTTATAGTTTTAGGTAAACTTAATGAACATATTTCTGTGATTAAGGTCCGTTGTAATGTGCAGGATGGTAAGTTGGCAGGTTGTGTATCTTTGTGTTCATCTACATTTATTAATGGGAAATGATCACCAACGCAACACTGTAACCATGTGGTTACAATCTAATTTGCATAGGCATTCTGTCTCTCGTATGTGACTTTGATTATACAATTTGTCATCTAGTCCAGAGCAGATTTTTTTAGTAATGAGCCATTCCATCATACATTGTACTCAGGTTATATGGATTTTAAATATTTATAAAGATATAAATTATAGCCTATTGTATATAAAAACATCTAGTTTAAAAGTCTTGTATAGGTAATTTTACCAGATATGATACAAACAAATGGAAAAACAGTCCCTGCTTATGCATTGGAAGAATTACTATTGTGAAAGCATCCACACTGACCAAAGTGATCCACAGGTTGGATGCAATTCCCATCAAGATGCTCATGTCATTTATCTTGGAGTCAGCAAAAACAACCTTAAATTTCAAATGGAGTAAGACATGAGCTTGAATAGCCAATGCAATCCTAATTGTAAAGAACAAATCTGGAGATGTCATATTGCCTGACTTCAAATTATACTACAAGGCTATGGTGAGTAAAAGAGCATGATATAAATGTAGATGCATAGACCAATGAAACAGAATAGAGAATCCAGCAATAAAACCATACAGCTGAAACCAACTGATTTTTGACAAAGCCGACAAAAACATACGCTGGGAAGAGGACACTTTATTCAATAAATGGTGCTCGGAAAATTGATAGCCACATACAGAAGAACAAAGCTGGATCCCTGTCTCTCACTGTCTACAAAAATTGAGTCAAGGTGGATTAAAGACTTACATGTAAGATCTGAAACCATAAAAATTCTAGAGGAAAAACTCTTGTGGACATTGGGCTCAGCAAATAATTTATGGCTAAGACTCCCCAAAGCAAATACAACAACAACAAAAATAAATAGATGGGACTTAATGGAATTAAAAAACTTCTGCACAACTTGAAGAGAAACTTCTCTAAAGACGACAGGCGCATGGCCTACAGACACATGAAGAAATGCTCACCATCCTTTGATCAGAGAAATGCAAATCAAAACTACTTTGAGATACCATCTAACCCCAGTAAGATTAGCCCACATAACAAAATCCCAAAACCAGAGATGTTGGCGTGGATGTGGAGAAAGGGGAACACTTCTACACTGTTGGTAGGAATGCAAACTAGTACATTCCTTTTGGAAA
>CAUYON010014306.1:0-13908 GCA_963573935.1 Arctocebus calabarensis | reverse complement strand
AATTAATCCACATGAAGAAAGCCAACAATCCCATAAATCAATGGGCAAGAGACATGAATAGAACCTTCTCTAAAGAAGACAGACGAATGGCTAACAAACATATGAAAAAATGCTCATCATCCCTAATTATTAGAGAAATGCCAATCAAAACCACCCTGAGATATCATCTAACTCCAGTGAGAATGGCCCACATCACAAAATCTCAAAACTGCAGATGCTGGGGTGGATATGGAGAGAAGGGAACACTTTTATACTGCTGGTGGGACTGCAAACTAATACAAACTTTTTGGAAAGAAGTATGGAGAACTCTCAAAGAACTCGAGCTAGACATCCCATTTTATCCTGCAATCCCATTACTGGGCATCTACCCAGAAGGAAAAAAATCCTTTTATCATAAGGATACTTGCACTAGACTGTTTATCCCAGCTCAATATACAATCAAGAAAATGTGGAATCAGCCTAAATGCCCACCAATCCAGGAATGGATTAATAAGTTATGGTATATGTATACCATGGAATACTTATTCAGCCATTAAAAAAAGTGGAGACTTTACATCCTCTGTATTAACCTGGATGGAAGTAGAACATATCATTCTTAGTAAAGCACCACAAGAATGGAGGAGCATGAATCCTATGTACTCAATTCTTATATGAGGACAATTAATGACTTAGCACATGGTGGGAGTGGGGGAAGGGGAGAGCAGAGAGAGAGAGAAAAGGAGGGAGGGAGTGGGGGATGGGAAGAGTAGAGAGAGGAAAGGAGGGAGGGGTGGGAGAAGGGAAGAGCAGAGAGAGGGAAAAATGGAGGGAGTGGGGGTCTCAGTGTGTGACAAACCTTTTGGGGGCAAAACACAATTATAAGAGGGACTTTACCTAACAAATTCAAATGTAATCAGTGTTACCTAGTTTCTTGTACCATCAATGAATTCCCAACAATAAAAAAAATTGAAAATTGTGTAATTCCTATTGATCTATGCTTCAAGTTCACTATTTTCTCTGTCATCTTTATTATTCTATTAAGTACACTAGAAAATTTAAAAATGTAGATTATATTTTTAGTATAAGGTCAATATGAAAGCTTCCAACAGCAGAGAACAAGAAATGAACTATCTTGTCTAAGGATGAGAGGACATGGTTTACATCAGATGAACTACTATGCCAGAGAGCTAAGAAGAAACTAAGTGAGGGTCTTTAAACCTTCTGCCTCCAAGGGAAGGCATTGCCTGAGTCAAGACTCAATTTGGAAAATGCACCTCTTGAACAAGGGCTGGCATAGAATGAAGGTAGGCCAGAAAAACATCCAGAAGTGGATCATCCATTCAACACTTCTCTGGGAGATATGTTGATTTCTGAGGGGAGAGGAAAGAGAATAAACTAGAAAAGAAATTAAGTTTTGAACTGAATTCTAAATTTTAGTCAATAAATTGCTAGATTGGTGTAAATTTTTGTAATTAGATAGGAGTAGAAATACATGATACAGAATAAATTTAGTTTTAATAATATAAATCTTTATTTGAAGCCATTGATTTTTATAAGTGCTTATAAATATACATTTATAGCCTCTGTCTTATTTTTTCTTGAGTTTTCTTAATATTTGTACTATCATTTATTCATTCAGTAAACATTTATCAATGTGCATATTTTGACAAATATATTGCTATTAGGGTTACTAAATTGATTAGTACACCAAAAATACTGTTTTTATATTAAGTACCCAAATATTTCCTAAGTATACTTAAATACTTGATGGGATATTCTTACATAAAAATTATTTTTTGTTTTTTGAAATTTTAAATTTTTTAACTGTACTGTTTTTATGTGCTAAAGCTGACAAGTTCTTAAATATAAAGAACGACATACTATATTTCCTGTCTTTAAGGATATCACAGGTTAATAATGATGCATAAAAATAATTATAAAGGGGTATGATGAGAGCAGTGATAAAGATAAGAACAGATATTATAGAAAAACTGAAGGTTGGCTACTTAAGTCTTATGAGGATAGGATGGACAGAGGTAAGAGATAGTTTTCTAGGGAAAATAATATTTGAATTGGGCCATAAAGGATGAATAGAATTTGACCAAGTAAAAGGGTGAAAGACATTTTAGGCTAAAGGAACCATTTTGGGGGAGGTGGTAACCAGTATATTGTCTCCAGTGAAAAACAGGTAGCAGATTTTAGAGAATTTATATGCCAGTTTACATTGATTTAACCTTGCCATTTGAAATGTGAGGAGAGCCTGAGATAGACTAGAGCAGGAGTAGAAAGGATTCAGAGGAGAGAATGAGTGTGTATACATACACCCACATATATCTAGTGCGCACACACACACCAGAACCAGCAGGACTTGGTGGTTCATTTGAATATAGGGAGTGTGGGAGAGAGAAGAACCGTGTATTCTCAGGACTACGGGTAAAGTACCTCTGTGAGATATGTGGTGGGCATCTGTTATGGATTGGATTGTACCTTATCAAAAAGATATGCTGAAGTCCCATCTCATATCTGTAAATGTGATCTTATTTGAAAAATAGCACTTTTGTGGATGTAATCAAACTAAGATGAGATCATTGATTAGAGTGGGCCCTGATCCAGTATGACTGACACCCTCATAAGAAAAAAAAAAAGAGACATGGAGAGAAAATGTTACGTGAAGACACAGAAACATGCAGGGTAAAGATGCGAAGAGGGAAGCAGAGATTGGAGCGATGTGTCTACCCGCCAAGCAACGCCAAAGATTGCTGGCCATCATGAATGGCTCGGAAAGAGGCATGGACCTGAAGGAGAGTCTTCAGGAGGAAGCTATACCCCACTGACAGCCCAATTTTAGGGTTCTAACCTTCAGAACTGTGAAGAATAAATTCATTGGTTTAATCTACCCAGTTTTTGGTATTTTGTTATGAACGTGTTAGACCACTAATACAATGACTAATGGGACGCTCCAAAGCTACGGGAGAGAAATATCCTAAAAATGCATGTTTGTAAGCACTAATAAGAATAAAGCTACTAGCTAATTTTTATAGAGCTTACTCTGTGGCAGGCTATCTGTCTTTTCCACATATTAGCTTATGTAATCGTTACAACAAACTCATTGGGTAGCTACTATGGTCATTACAAGTTTTTAGATAAGGAAACCAAAACACAGAGATTTCTAAAGTCACAAAGCTAGACAGAAAATGGCAATGCCAGAATTCAATTCTAGGAACATGCTCTAACATCCATGATGTAGGGAGTGCTTTGCTTTTCTGCACATAAATGTTAATTAATACCAAAAGAGAAGGTGGGATCCTACTCAGTGACAAGGCTAAGGCTAGGTAATCAAACTCTAAAAATTTACATGCTTTATTCCTTGATTTTTTTAATTTCAGAGGCTTCAAAGTAAGATACTCATCTGTTTAATCATTTGTGCATTCACTCATATCTTGGGGAAGTCCTTGGAAAAGAATTATCATTCTGGAGGAAAAAAAAATGTTCTCAAGAGTAGGAGGCCTTGCATTTCCCTCATCACTCTTATCCAATCTTCCTGCCTCACCAAGATGCATGAGTACACCAGCCTCAAGTGTATACCTTCCATCCTGTGATCCTGAGGATGGAAGACAAATGCTAACTAAAGGTGGGACAGACAGGGGGGAGGATCCTGTGTCCCTGATGACATCCTTGAAGAGTCTCTCCAGACTGTCTATACCTGGCCCTTTAGTTATATAAGAAACATGTAGAACTTTCAATCTAATTGTTGTTCTGTTTCTGTCATTTAAACCTAAATGCAATTCCAGTTGATACATTGGGAGATGGTTTATTAAGAAGCACTGAGGAAAACTAACTCTGAAGGTGGGGAGAGAAGGAGATTGAAGAAGAATGATTGAGGGGGTGGTGCCTATGGCTCAAGGAGTAAGGCGCCGGCCCAATATACCAGAGGTGGTAGGCTCAAACCTGGCCCTGGCCAAAATAAAAAAAAAAAAAAAATGATTGGGGAGTTTCAGGGAGAACAGGAAGGTGAAGTGTTTGGAAGGTCAGAGTAATAATAAATGGCAAGTACATGATTTGATGTAATCATTGGTAGATTACTGGTGACCTTTTGAGGTGTGATTTCTGTGATCTGTTAGGGGAAACATTTAGATTGCACTGAATTGAAGAAAGATGTAGAAAAGTTAAGTTAAGGGAGTAAATTCAGCAAGTGTGAAATAATATCCCCCAATTTTTGGATGAATCAGAGGAAGATATGTTGGAGGGTAGTTGGAAAGGGATAATCAAAGAAGGGCTATTTATGCTGCCCAGTTGTGAGTGACTCAAACATGTTTATAGGGTGGGGAAGAAAGAACAGGTTAGGAGAGCAGGAATGACGATGGAGTGGTTCCTCCAGGAATGGGAGTAGAGAGAGGGATTATATCATAAGCAGTCATTTTTTCTGAATTATTTAAGAGGTAAGGCCATTCACGTGTGGGAGTGGAGTTAGGAAGGTCAAATGAAGAGAGTAGTAGGGATCTGGATGTCTTATTTCATTTTTTTGTTGCTTATAAAACAAAGGTAAAGCTTGCTTCAGGTGGCGTGTTACTGGCTCCTGTAAATTAGTCTCCTCCAAAGCTAAGAACTTTGCAGTGCCCCTTGTGAATAGAAGTGAGCCTCAGCACAGACCAGGGAGCAGAGGCCAGCCAGTACCTGACCGCTCAGAAGAAAGGCCACGTTCTGAGATGGCATCTCCACAGAACGAAAGCCTCTAACCACTGGCTCATCAGTAGAGTGAGGCTCTGCCCTCTGTCTTTTTAAATGAGTTTGAAAGTGATAGGAGAGGAGGAAAAGTCTCCAAGGGAGTATATTTTACTTCTGGTCTTAATGAAATAATAACCTACATAAGGGTTGGGTTTTACTCTCCTAATATTACATATCTGACATAGGAAAGCCCACCCTCATGACTATTCCTAGGACGAAATTTGGAATAAAGGTCAGGTTAGTTTTTTGAGCAGTGAGAAGGGCGCAACAGATGCCTTTACTTAGAGCCCATTGGTCTCCAAAACCCAAATCCCATAGATTATTGTGACTAGGTGGGCTATGGTATTTTTTTTTTTGTACCCTCTAAAAAGATATTGAAAGAACTCACCATTATCATTGCAATTTCCGTTTGTACAAGCTTGGGGAGATGATAGTATCAGTAATCATGCCAGAAAAGAGAAAAGAGGTTATTATCTAGCAAACTCTTCCTTGGAAGAAGATTACAGTAGATTTAATCTTTGCAAAATGCCGACCCTGGGCCCAATGACCCCTGAAAAGAAAGCAGTGGTCCTTAAAGCTGCCAAGTTTGCTTTCTCTTTAGTGCCCCAGCAGGCTGATCCAGTTACCAGGCACACCTGGACTTTCCTTATAGCACAGGCAGAAAATGGCCTTATGTTGGGTAGAAACAGGTGGTGCTGTAGCGTGGCCACCTGAACCAGAACTCTTTGTAAAGGAGGGAAGTGTTCCTTGGTTTGGTCAGAGTTCAAAGACACCATGGGAAGTTATTCTGAAAGCCATTCTGCTTCCTTTCTATTTCATATCTATCAAGGCTTTTTTAAAAAATAGAAACCAGGAAAAATTTAAGAAGGAGAAAATGTCTCTGTTCAGTCTTTTTTTGCATTCTAATCAAGCTGTAATCTTAACAAGAGCAGGTTGATTTATGAAGTTAAATACCTATTTTGAGTTGAAAAAAATCCACAGGTGCAAAAACTTTGGGGAAGGGGCTCCAGCTATCTATCCAGGACACAGTGAAGGCGGGGCAGGGGTGTGTGTGAATGTTAGAACCAATTACACTGTGTGCTTTAAAGAAAACTTAGCAACAGCACAAAGTTGAGTATGTTTTCAACAATGTAATCTACTTTATCTAATATTAATATTAGCAACAGCCTTGAAAAGCAAAGAAGGCAGCCTGCATTGAAAGCAAGGGACAGTTTCTGCCTCTTGCCTTGGAGTGCTGTAGGAGTGCTGATTGTATCAACTGGTATGTCTCAATTGTGTTGTCTTGACAACCCCCCTCCTTAGCTTTTTCTACCACCTGCTGCCTTCTACTCCAGACTAGAAACCCAATTTCTCAAGTTCAAGGAAAAGAACTTGAGAAAATTCTCAAGGAAAATTCCAAGAAAGCTCACTTTAAGTTACTTCATGCAGTAGAAAGCCAGGCACCTCCTCTTTCATGCTTAAAAACAGAAGTTGGCAATTAAACTTCAAGAACCTGGAGGCTAAGAAAAAAAATGCATGGGAAAGATTTCAGTGAGAAAAACAACTGAAGTTCCTGCTTTCTTAGGAAGGTCAGGCTCTGCAAAGCAACTCTCATCAATATGCCCTTTGCTTCTTATCTCCCAAAGGGCCCAACCCAGGCTCAACGTGGATACATTTGGTGTTTTAGGACAAAGCACTGCTGTCATTGTGAGATGTGTTCCCCTGCCAGCTAGCTGGGAGCTGCCCGACTCAAGGCCACCAGTCAGACAAACAAATTTCGGGGAGGAGGCAGTCCTGGGGGTGTTGACCTCTCTTTACCAACATGGGGCTGACTCAGAAGAGGTTCATGGCAAGCTAAGGCTTCTCCCCCTCACTTCCAATCAGCAAGCTAGACCTTACCCCCAAAGGGAGCCTATGCGGCCTTAATCAAATCACTTAATCCCTCTGGATCTGTTTTCTCCTATGTAAAATGGACATTTGACTATCTGCTCTATGTTCTGACCAGGTTAGGAGGATGTCCAGGGAGACAATATTTGGTAGCTGTTGTAGGCATCTTCCTTATTTGAGGTCAAGAGTATAAAGACAAATCTCTCTTCCTGAACTCTCAGGTCTGAGAACCTTTAATAGTGGTTCTCAACCCTCCTAATGCCATGAACTTTTAATACAGTCCAAAGGGGTTGTGACCCATAGGTTCAGAACCACTGCAGAAAAGGAGGTCGCTAGGCCTTAACATTTAACAATGAGATGCCATCTGAAGTACAAACACTCCAGGAGAAAATGTGCAAGGACGGGTTTATACCTGGGGGTGAGATGTCTCCCAAAGCCAGGTTTGATGGGGGAGGAAGGAAGACACGGAACTCCTGAAGCTGGCCCGCTTGGAGGGTTTGTAGGTGCATGGGGGAGGGTGAACATGGGACAAGACAAGATTTCTGGGGTGGACTTCCCTAACTTTACCTTTGGGGATTGATACAGCCATTTGGGGCTTTGCTTTGGAGGTACAGTTGAAATCATTTAAGGAAGAGGAAAGACATATTTTACCTTTCTCTTTAGATGGTTTAATGCCTTGTAAAGAGATAACTTGTTAAATTCTACCAGGCCTACGGTCATGCTACATACTAAACCTATGTCACTGGCTGCTACCCACATTTTTCTCATTAGGACTCATCCAGACAGATAACCTCAGGGTTGTTACTTCTCAAAAACATTTCTTACCTGATAATCTCCCCTCCCTCTAGTCCAGAACTTCCCTTCACAAGTACCACCTTACCCTAGTGGGCTATGAGGAGGCAATCTATGTACAAAATGGTGACCCCCCTCAGCTCTCTGGGCTGTTCTGTGGGGCCTGGGGCAGCCTCTCATCTTATACAGTCTGTCACTGACCACAATGAACCAAACCTTTACTTTCTTAGTCTGCATGAGCCACAGCATAAAAGAAGTTGAAAAGCATTATTCCAATTATTTATTTATTTATTTTTGAGAGCAGAATAGCAGCCCCAAACTCTTGGGCTTGAGTGATCCTTCTACTTCAGCCTCCTGAATAGCTAGGACTACAGTGGTGCACTCATGCTCTGCTAATTTCTCTAATTTTTTGTAGAGATAGGGTCTTGCTATGTTCTCATCCTCCATTAGACAACATCCAGCTACTTCTTGAAAGTCTGGGGGGAACTCCAACAGAACAAAATCTCCCCCGGGACCATGTTTTAAGTACAGCAAACCAGGCCTTTGAGCAAAGCAGGACCCAAATCTAAACTCTCTTCCCAAACCCATCCAGCCTGTGGAAGTCTTCACTGGAAGTCTGACTGCCCAGCTCTTTCTGAAGATCTGGTTTGCAGCCACTCCCAGGGCCTAGCAAAATTTCCCAAACCTTAAGCCTAGCCATGGAAGACTGACAATCCCTGGAAAATCAGAATGCCCCCAGGACAATCATGAAATTTGAACTCTAGTTTTGGACCAGTAGTCCTTTGCCTCATCTCTGGATTTATTGACCAGGCAGTCACCCAAGAAATAATCATTCATATCCTAGCCCTACATGGATATCAACCAGTTCAGACTGAAGACCCAAGAATGTTTCTGTAAACATCATTCCCTTCCCCTCCCATTTTCCTTACAGGCAACCCACACAACCCTTCACCCTATAGGAAGCGGTGAAAGGGACACCATGCCCATCATCACACCTCCTTATAATAGACTAAAAAGACTGGGATGAGAGAGTCAAATGGAGGGACCCACCCAAATAGAACCAACTTGCCCAGGAAGAAATAAATGCGTAGAATGTCCCACCCAGGAAAGAGGGAATGTGCCAATCCCCACCCTTCCAACCCTTTAAATTTCCAACCACCTTAACCCATGTACTAACTTCCTTCTTGAACTCAGCTTACCTTCACCCAGGTAGGAATAAAGGCTGCTGTTGCCCACCCAGAACCTGGACTTGGTTTCCTTTCACTTCACATTTCAGAATACTCTTTTATTTTTGTTCTTTGACCTCTCAGGTCTTTGGAGAACACTAATGCAAATGCCATCCCGACCTGGGTGTATTTGACCTGTGAGTTATACAGGTCCTGGCTGTGCCCTACTCTAGCCAAGCAAGCCCAGATTAGGGCTTCAGTTCCTTTGGTTCTTGTTGTAAAGCAGGCAGAGGGCTAGAGGCTCATCGAGTGTCAGCTATGTCCCATCTATAATTCTCCTGGCCAGAATCTCTCATGAGAACCTGAGCATGGGGGTTTTCAAAAATGGAAGCAAAACAGCAAGTTATGGTATAAAGGTAGAGAGATGTGCACTAGTGCTTTTGAGAACATGAAGACTGAGCAGGAGCAGAGGGGCGTGCTGTGGCCTGAAGGTGACAATAACTCTGAAGTGAGAATAACTCTGAAGTGTGAAGATCCTCACTCAGGGATAGCTAAAAGAGTCAAACGTTTTAGATGCTGAATTAGATACGGGGCATTGAAAAGTTTTCATGTATTCATTCTGTAAACAAATAACTTATAAAGTGTCAGGAGGGGAATGAAGGGACAGTTAGGACCAAACCTCTGCCTTTGTGATGCTCATGGATCAGCAGAACAGATGGTGTTAAACACACCTGGAGCTGGAACATATTCTTCTTAGCAAAGTATCTCAAGAATGAAAGAAAAAGTATCCAATATACTCAACCCTACTATGAAGCTAATTTAAAGGTCTCATATGAAGGCTATCACCTAACTATAGCACAAGAATATGGGAAGGGAGGGAAGGGGGGAGGTTGGGATGGAGGAAGGGTAATTGGTGGGTCCACACCTATGGTGCATCTTGGAAGGGTACAGGCAAAGCTTACTAAATGCAGAATACAAATGTCTTCATACAATAACTAGGAAAATGCCATGAAGCGCATGTTAAACAGTTTGATGAAAACATTTCAGATTGTATATGAAACCAGCACATTGTACCCCTTGATTGCACTAATGTACGCTGCTATGATTTAATAAAAAAAAAGTCATTAAAAAAAAATATATCAGATGGGGACATCTTTCCAAAGGAGGGGAAGACAGAGTAAGCAAATCTACCCGGTATCCTGGGTGTGAGTTGGTGTACAGGCAATGTCCTGGAAAGGTGAATACATTTGGTTGTGCTTCAAAGGATGAGTAGAAATTCTCCATCCAAAAAGATGGGTAGTGTGTTCTAGGCCAAGGGCAAATTTGAGAGCTTTGATGAGGCCTTGGAAAGTGAGCAGCTTGGTGCTGCAGGAGCAGAACTGGTGGGGGGTGTAGAGGACTGGACACCATGCTTGCAAAGGACAGTTACTGATTCTTATCACATTAAAAGGAAATGCTGAGAACAGGACAGTCTCCTGGCAAACCTAGAGACGTTTCCTGACTTGGGGGCAATCCCTCAAGTAACTCAGTGTTCCAGAATGAGATAAGGTCAGTCACTCACTAGTAAGCATGTGTTAAACATTGATGCTTAGTAGTCCTTCATGAGGGTTGTGGGGAAAGAACACATGAGGAGAGCACGTGGCAATCCTCATGCAGGCAGCCCTCATATGTAATTACCTGAACTCTCCACACCTGTTGTGTATAACCTTAATAAATAGCCATTGAGGAGGAGCTACCCTGCAACTAAGGTTAGCTCACCTCCCGCAAGCTTGTACTTCAAATCTGTGTCACGCCTGGTTCCTTCCTGCGGTGACCGAGACCAGGCCGTAGGGGCCCTGACAGGGGGGCAGAGTTGAGAGAGGCCAGTTAGGGAGATGGTGTGAAGGGGCCTTCGTGCCCTTCTAAAACACGGTCTCATTTAAGGGTTTTATGGGAAAGGGAAGGGAAGTGCCATGGCCATAGTTATGTTTTCTCAGAAAGAAAGAAAACACTGATCCCAGCATGGACAGATTGGAGTGGGCAGAAGCTGGAAGATGAGGAGCGTTCCCTGAAGTTAAGCACACGGAGGACCTAGGGGTTATTCTCCTCATAGAAAGGGTGAACCGGGCAGTTGTGGCGAAACAGGGCAAATCCATTTTAGCTACATGGACCAGACATATGAAAGCCGGTCAAATAAAGAGACGGCCACTTGCCATGAAAAGCCTCCTGCACCTGTCACGGTCCTGCCCCTTGTAATTCCTCAGAAGTGGCTGTCTCCTTCACCCTCCCATGCTGGGAAGATGGGAATCAACTCTGTCATGTTATTAAAATGAAAACAAAATTTAAAATCAGAAAAAAGATAAGATATCCTTCAGTGAAAAAAAAAAATCTTTCCCTTATCCTAGGAAATCAAGACAAATCCATTTGGGTGTGATCAGAGATAAAGAGTAAGAAAAAGAAGCCACCAGGATGAGGCCATGGGCTCTGTGCAGGTGGCAGATCAGGTGAGGGCACCTGGAGCACTTGAGAGGCAGTGGCAAGAGGGGGCATGGAGAGTGCATCTAAGGGCAAAGTGTGTGTGTTGATACTTTGCAAACTGGCAGTCATATGAGGATTGTCACAGTAAATATGTTGTTACCCAGGAACCACAGCCAACATTAACATAGTGCTTTATGCCAAGCATGGTTCTAAATGCTCTGCTTTTATTAGCTTATTTAGTCCTCTCAATGACCCACAAGGTAGGAGCAATCTCTGTCCTGATAGCATCGGTGAAAGAACTGAGGCCCAGAGCAAATAAATCCAGGAAAGGGGCAGTCTCGAGATTTGAATGCAGACAGTCTCTAATGCTGACTCTGTAAACCACTCAATATCCTGCCTCTGCACATTAAATTTCTCAATAAAAATTTCTGTGAAGAATATTTGTATTGTAAATCACTTATTTCTAGGTGAGGATATGACATTCATCGACATTCCATAAAAGCAAATTAGTTGGTATGGATGGAATGGATGGAGGGTCAACATCTAGTTAGTTATGAGTTGATTGTATGTTTGTCGCCCTCACTAGGTTTCAACCTCCTGAAGATCAAGGATTCATTTCCTCTGTCTCACTTATAACAGGTGGTATAGGTCTTTGGATAAAGCAGGAGCTTGTAAGTAAGTGACTATCAGTCAATTCTCACAACATCTCCCCATATTTAGCAGCCCTATGCACAGTTTCTGAATACACCCAGGGTTGATCAGAGTCAGCAAGCTGCTCCTTGTGTGATTCCTCCCCTGGCACTGCATTGTGGCTGGGAAGTGGCTGCCTGGTCAACTACTACATTTCTGAGGGGGCTGTTCGAAATTATGGCCATGAAACTGAATAGAAAGCCACCCAGACAAATGGAGATTTAGCTAGAAAAAAATAAACTTAAAAAAAAATTAAATCATAACTATGTACCTTAGTGCATTTATGGGGTACAATGTGCTGATTTTATATACAATTTGGAATGCTTACCTCAAACTGGTTAACATAGCCTTCACCTCACTTATTTGTTGTGTTAAGACATTTATACTCTATTCTTAATAGATTTGACATGTGATGTGTGAACCCACTGTGATTAGGGGAGATTTCTTGTTACAGCAGTTAGCCTGCCCTTATAAATACACAGTCATTCCTTCACATAAAAAAAAAAAAAAATTGGAATCTTGCTTCCCATGTGGCCTGTGGCTATCTGTGTAGCTTGACTGGAGGCAGAAACCGCCCTGGGGACTTTTCTTTGTCCTGATTAGTTCATTTGTGCCATCTTGACCTTGTCAAGCCTTTAGGACACGTGAAAGCCCATGTTCTAAATGTCGGAGAGAATGGCAGCCCCAGAGCACCTCTCTGACAGACAAAGGGCCATTGTGTAACCAGCCATCATTCTATCCTCTCTCAGTGCCCGTTCTGCCTCCTGCTCCTTTTTGGCTGGCCCTGTGAGGGAAACAGGTGAGGGAAATTTTTGTTTTAATCCACTGTCCATTCTTCTCCCCAGGTATTTTTGCCTTTAAAGTGCTTTGGTCTTTGATTTCAGAGCGATCATAGTTTTTGCCAAAAGAATAATCATCTACTTGCAGCTCAGCTGGTCACTTCATTTCTCTGGCTGGCTGAGGAAAGTATTATTATTAGACAATTTTTCTTCTCTCTAAGGCGAAAGAGCAGTGATTTGTTCCTCTGTTCAGGTCTCAAAGGAAGGCAAAAAATATATTTTTTTCTGGTGGTTTTTGTGTCTGAACGCCCCCCGCAGTGGTGGAGGAAGCAGATACAGCCCAGGATGGCGGGTTTATTGATTGAGATCATGTATGAGGAGACCTCTCCCAGCAGAGCTCCACAGCTGGGGCTCTCGCGGCTCCTCAGCAAGTGTCCATCGTGAGCTTCCACAGAAGTTTCCAGGAACAAGAAGCAATAACTTGGCAGGGGAAATCTCCATATTCCTTCTGTACTCCTGCTGAGCTCTGTGTCTATTGTGTCTTTTTAAATTCTTTCCCCCTCAGTAATTCTTTCTTACACTGGAACAGTGCATGGTCTTTACAAAGTGATTCCATGTGGATTGTCTCATGGTGAAACAAGTAGGGTAGATGATACAACCCCTAACTTGTAAAAGAGGAAACTGGGGAAAGATAATTCACATGAATAACACAGCTTCCAAGAGACAGGGTGGCACCTATAGTCTCCTAAACATTCTTTTCACTCCATGGTATCACTTCTCACAGAAAATGAGTTGAATGCTGTGGTTATGATTATGAACATCCTTTAACTGGAGTCTTCAAGTTCAAGAAAGACAAAAGTCTCATTCTAATCATGACATTTCTATTCACAAAACTACAACTAGGTAGACTCAAAGTGCTTCAGGGTAATTAATGTGCATACACTGTGATGAGAAGGGAAAGGTGGGGCAGGGAAATGCCATTTTTCCCTAATAATTGCCTAATATTTTCACTCATAAATAGACAAATATTTATGAATGAAATGATAATGCCTGAGACCTGTTTTAAAATAACACAGTAGAAGAGAAATTGGAGGAAGGTGGTAGATATAGATGAAAGTAGATTGGCTATTTATTGATAATTGTTAAAGTCAGGTCTTACATTGAGGTTATGTTACTTTCTGTACATTTTTTAATATTTAAAAATTTTCGGGCGGCTCCTGTGGCTCAGCGAGTAGGGCGCCGGCCCCATATACCGAAGGTGGCGGGTTCAAGCCTGGCCTCGGCCGAACTGCAAAACAAAAAAATAGCCAGGTGTTGTGGCAGGCGCCTGTAGTCCCAGCTACTAGGGAGGCTGAGGCAAGAGAATCGCTTAAGCCCAAGAGCTGGAGGTTGCTGTGAGCAGTGTGATGCCACGGCACTCTACCCAGGGCGATAAAGTGAGACTCTGTCTCTAC
>CAUYON010014305.1:0-19442 GCA_963573935.1 Arctocebus calabarensis | reverse complement strand
CATGGATGGAGCTAGAACATATTCTTCTTAGCAAAGTATCTCAAGAATGGAAGAAAAAGTAGCCAATGTACTCAGCCCTACTATGAAGCTAATTTATAGCTGTCGTATGAAGGGTATAACCCAACTATAACACAAGAATATAGGGAAAGGGGCAAAGGCAGGGAGGGGAGAGAGAAGAGTGGGGCAGAGGGAGGGTAATTGGTGGAGCCACACCTACGGTGCATCTTAGAAGGGTACGGACGAACCTTGCTAAATGCAGAATACAAATGTCTTCATATAATAATGGAGAAATTACCAGGAAGGCTATGTTAATCAGTTTGATGAAAATAGTTAAGATTGTATATGAAACCAGCACATTGTGCCCCTTGATTGCACTATTGTACACAGTTATGATTTAATGATAAAGATAATAAAAAAAAAAATCTAGGATCCCGAGAAGCTTTGAAACCATCACATTATGAAGAGAAGAACTGGTGTGAGAAGCAGTACTCTGGGGGCTGCTACACTACCTACTTTCCCCCTGGGATCATGACTCAATATGGAAGGGTACTACACCAACCAGTGGACAGAATTTATTTTGCCAGCACTCAGACTGCCACACACTGGAGTGGCTACATGGAGGAAGTGTGGAGGCTGGGCAGAGAGCAGCCTGAGAGATCCTGCGTGATGTGGGGAAGATTCCAAAGGATGAAATCTTGCACCCAGAACCAGAATCGGTGGATGTCCCTGCACGACCCATCACTACAACCTTCTTGGGGAGACATCTGCCCTCTGTGCCAGGCCTGCTGAAGCTGTTTGGATTGACCAGCATCTTTTCAGCAGTGGCTCTGGGCTTCCTGATACACAAAAAGGGGCTGCTTGTGCAAGCCTAAAGAGAAAATGTCTTAACCACACCCTCTTCTACTGTATTTGGAGTATAGGTTTGGGGAAGGGGTTGTAATAAAGTTTCCAGAAAAAAAAAAAAAGAGAGAGAGAGAGATGTTGGATGCCCCACCCCCCAAAGATCCCAGAATCCATACCAATCTTTAACTTGGAAGATGCTTCCATTTTAACTTGGAAGTGGCTCCATGCCACTTTTCTTCCATTTCCAAGCTTGTCTCTTCAACCAATCTTATCTCCAGGATGGAGTCCAAAGAAGGGAGCACCAAACCCCCTCAGAAAAGCTCTAAAGCTTTTCATGAAGAAAAACAAATTCAGTTTCCAGTCTGGATCATCCCCTCCCTGCCTCCTCACCTGTGGGCAAAAGAGGACAGGGACCCCTAAGAAAATTGCCATCTGATATCAACCATGAGCTTACAGAGAACATCCAGAAAATTGAATGGCAGACAGACTTTTCTGCCCCCTTCTCACAGCAACATAAACAAGACATTTGAGAAGAATATTCTCCAACCCAGTCACAGAAAGGACAGCCTCCTTCTGAACATCATTTAAGAAAGAGAATTATTCATTCTTGGCAGTGGCTGTCAAAATCCAGAAGAAAACACAAGGAAAATATTCTCTGAAGATGGGCAACCCCCATCATGTCAGAAGCATTCCTTATTTATGCCCATAGGAAGCCTGTGCCCTATCAAAGTCCTCCCTATAGCTGGCAAGTTGGCCAGGTACCTGGGGCCACCCCCCCCACCCCTGAGAACACCTGATGATTTAAAAATTCTTCTTCTGTATTTGCCAAGAAGAAATATTACTCTCACCAAGAAAAAATCCATACATTATTTTCAGTAACTGTTCTACTGAGAGTAGTGTCTTTTCTGTGTGCTGTGTGGAGGACATTTGGGGAACCTAGAGCTTGTGCTGAGTAGAGAAAAGTAGAAGTTAGTTCTGCTCTTCCTAATTGCCTATTTTGGCTTCCAAAAGGAGACCAGTTCTCAAGAGCTATTGTGGAGGAATGAAGCCCTGCCTGAAGAAGTTTGAGAAGACAAGCTCTGCTTCCTCCTAGTTTGACCTTCATGGCATTACATTGCAGCCGACATTCTTCATTGGCTGTTTCATGTCCTTTAGAGCAGTGAAAAAGACATGTCTTCTGTATCTGAAGAGAGGGTCAAAAAGTGGTACATATTTCAGAAAATAGTGGTTTAATCATTTCTATGAAAAAGTGGTCAGTGACCAGAGCATCATACGGGTGGGTTGGAGTATTTGGGCATTATTGCTACAGTGGATACTGGGCTGGTCGGGGGAGGAAATAGGCACATGCTGCTGAAGAGTCTGCCATACGGGACAGGCTCAGGTCTTAGAAAAGCACACTGAGACCTTGATGGTGTAAAATCACCTTACTGTAAAATCACCTCAAAGTAATGGTTTTCCTCTCTGGATATTCCTTGAGATTGCCCAGATTGATGACATTTGCAGAGCAAATGGATCACCCAGCTCTTAGCAAGAGAAATGTTGATCAGGCAGTCACTTAGCTCCCAGGGTAAAATAAAAATGAGAGTAAGGAAAAAATGCCTTAGAATGAGTGAAAAAGTAAGAAAAAAAAAGGAAAATGGAAAAGAGTGCCCCTGCTAATAAACAAAGGTTTTTATGCCAAATTCTACCCATATCATGACCCTGTCTTGCTCTACCCTTTGCCAGTTTGATCCAGCCACTGCTTCCTTGAGGCTAATCAGGGCTGATGGCATCTGGCAGTACCATACATGGGGCTGTTCTTTGGGTACTAAAGCAATGTCTGCAGGGCTCTTACTAGGCACAGCAGTCTCATCTTTAGGGAAGGTGACCTCAGTGCCTTCCTTCTATCTGTGTTTCATAATGACACACAAGATCATGCCCTCAGCGTATACACACCTATCAGGATGCAGGTGCCACTTGTGGTCTTTATGGACTTGGCAGAGCCATAGCAGATATTCCTCAGAACACCTGCAGCTCATGATCCAGGGGCAAGTCCAGTACTGTGCACCAGGGTTACAAATATTTGGTGGTTCACGTTGGACCTATACAGAATGCCCTTTTTGGCCAAGACTGAGAACACATCCACCCCTTAAAATAGGGGCTGGAGAGAAGGCAATTCTATTTATACATACTGGAACTCAAAAATGGGGTGAGTTTTCCAGAGGACACTTGAGATAGTTTTCCAGAAAAATTTGTAAATGCTGGAAATCAAAACAAAAACAAAAGATACATGTTCACTATAGCCCCTTACTCTACTTCCATTTTCTTGTCCAGAGTTATGCTATTGACCCTTAAATGTCTGCAGCTTGGGGTTGCTGAGAGAATACAGAGACTAGGAATACTCTGAGAAGGACAAAACCAGGAGTGGGGCCCAGAATGAGGAACTGATAGAGGTGGAAAGTTGGTGGAGAACCCTAATATCTGTGTGGATAGATCAGCCCATAACCTGGTCTTTCAAATTCTCCATCTTTAGGTCATTTCCCTTCATTCTGGTTCAGTCACTGCCACACGTGGAACTTATCATCAGGAACCCCTCAATGTAAGCAGCTTGATATCCCACTCTTTCACCTCATCCCTCTACTCTTCCAGCATGTGCCCTCAGTTTGCCACCTTTTCAACTCCAGGTCATTAATTTGTTTACTTACTCATCAATCCACCAAGTTCCTGTCTTCATTTCCTTCTTTGCCAAGGCAGACTTCATGGTCTATCAGATAAACAAGATTTAAAAAGCTCAACTTCAAATAGGCCTCATCCAATGCCCTTTAATTTTTCCTAGTTGGCAAAATCTCATCTCTCTTCCTTTTCCAGAAATTTCTTCCTATAAGTGTCTGATCACTATTGGATTAAATCTCACAAGTCTACTGGCACTATGATACAATTCATAGTCGATCCCAGCATGACATGGAATTAATTCAGTCATTCATTCCAAAAATTGTTGTTCAGTGCTTACTAAACACTGAACAAACAAAACAGACAGAACTTAGGTCACTTTTCTTTAGTCCAGTATCTCTCCTGTGCTGCTTAATTTATTTCAAGCCTTCTGCACTTTACTCAAACTTAGGCCACCTGTCCTTGCTTAGTCACAGAGGAACTAGAAGCCATTAGATGGGAATTTTTCACCAAGAAATGTTCAAAACACTTTATCCACCTCTCCTTTCCTTCTTTATTTCTATTACATAGAACAAGATTTCCTTCTAAGTTTCTATCCTCAAAGGAATTACAGTATCTGAAATGTCTTTACTGAGAGAGCTAAAATCTAGTCTTGATGGACTTACCCACACTTCCCAGTTATCCTCATGCCCCACTCCCTTCTTCTCATGAAGCGCTTAGCGTCTTTCATTTTTAAGAGCTTTTTGTTACACAAATGTTTAATGATATACAAGAGCAGACAGAACAGTATAACTGCCCAAGTACCCACCATTCAACTTTCACAATTACCATGTGTATTGCACCCAATCTTTTATGCTATGATTAAAGTGTCAAAGTCCATTTAAACATCTTGTCATCTATCTCTTAGGAGGTATACTATGTGCTATGTGTCAATTCTGTCATTTTCCCTTTGATATTTATCACACGAAGGTCACACATTCACAACATAGAGGTCACACATTGGTGACTGAAACACATTGAGCTTTTTTTAATTTAATTTTTTATTTCTAATTAATATAAGGGTATAAATATTTAGGTTACATTGTTCTTACTTCCAGGGTAAAATTCCATTTGTAAAAGAGCCCCTCACCCAGGGGGCATGTTATACACCCTCACAATGTGCACATTAGGTGATATCCCAACTCATGCTCTCCCTCCTTCTAATCATTCTCCTGCCTTCTCCACCCCCTTTCCTCTCTCTCCTTCTTCTATCCCCTTACTATGCTATATTTTTGTTTTATTGTTCATATGAGCATGTAATTGTTTATATATTGGTTTAATATTGGTATGGAGTACATTGGATATTTATTTTTCCATTCTTGCAATACATTACTAAGAAGAACGTGTTTCAACTTCATCCAGATCAGCGGTTCTCAAGCTGTGGGTCACGACCCCTTTGGAGGTTGAATGATCCTTTTTGGGGTCACCAAAGACTATCCAGCATATCATATATTTACATATGAATCATATTTACATGATTCATAACAGTAGCAAAATTACACTTATGAAGTAGCAACTCACATAATTTTACGGTTGGGGGTCACCACAACATAAGAAACTGTATTAAAGGGTGGTGGCATTAGAAAGGTTGAGAACCACTGATCTAGGTAAATGTAAAAGATGTAAAGTCTCCTTCTTTTTTAATGGCTGAATAGTATCCATGGTATACATATGCCACAATTTGTTGATCCATTCATGGATTGATGGAACTTAGGTTGCTTCCAAAACTTGGCAATCATGAATTGAGCTGCAGTAAACATTCTCATGCAAATGTCTTTGTAATAAAATGATTTTTGCTCTTTTGGGTAGATACCTAATAATGGGATTGCAGAATCAAATGGAAAGCCTACTTTTAGACCTTTGAGGATTCTCCATATTTCTCTCCAAAAAGGCTGTAGTAGTTTATAATCCCACTAGCAGTATGGAAGTGTTCCCTTCTCTCCACATCCATGACAGCATCTGGAGTTTTGTGACTTTGTGATGTTAGCTAATCTTGCTGGGCTTATGTGATATCTTACAGTGGTTTTGATTTACATTTCTCTGATGATTAAAGATTTGGTGGTATCTGTATATCAGTAGGTAAGGCACCAGCCACATACGCCAAAGCTGGTGGGTTCACGCCCACCCAGGCCAGCTAAACAACTATGACACTGTAACCCAAAAAAATAACCAGGCATTGTGGTAGGCACCTGTAGACCCAGCTACTTGGGAGGTTGAGACAAGAGAATCACTTAAGCCCAAGAGTTTGAAGTTGCTGTGAGCTGTTACACCACAGCACTCTACCCAGGGCAACAGCTTGAGACTCTGTCTAAATAAATAAATAAAATGAGCAATTTTTTCACGTGTTTTTGGCCATTTGTCTATTGTGCTCAGAGAAATTTTTGTTCAAATCTCTTGCCTACTTATAGAGAGGGTTGTTTGCACTTTTCTTATTGTTCAATTTGAGTTGCTTGATCAAATTCCAGTTATTTATTTTTGGTGGTATTACAATTGCTGGGGGGTCTTCCTCATAAATTTTTTTCCAGACCAATATCTTCAAGTGTTTTCCCCACACTCTCTTTTAGAATTTTTATTCCTTTGTGTCTTAAATTTAAATCTTTTATCCATCAGGAATCAATTTTTGTCAATGGTGAGAGGTGTGGGTCCAGTTTTAGTCTTCTACCTGTGAATAACCAGTTCTCCTGGCACCATTTGTTAAATAGGGGTTCTTTTCCCCGGTGCATGTTTTTGTTAGTCTTATTGAAAATCAAATGATATGTGGCTGGGTTCATCTCTAGATTTGCTATCCTACTCCATAGATCTACATCTCTATTTTTGTGCCACTATCATGCTGTTTTGATCACTACAGCCTTATGATATAACCTGAAATCTTGCAACGTGATGCCTTCAGATTTGTTTTTATTTCTAAGAAATGTATTTGCTATTTGGGTTTTTTCTGGTTCCATATGAATTGAAGTTCTATTTTTTCAAGTTCTTTAAAGTCTGACATTGGTGCTTTGATGGGGATTGCATTAAACCTATAGATTGCTTTGGGAAATATGGACATTTTAACAATGTTGATTCTTCCCAGCCACGAGCAAGGTCTATTCTTCCATTTGTTGACATCTTCTGCTAGTTCCTTTTTCAAAGTTTCATAGTTCTCCTTGTAGATATCTTTCACATCTTTTGTTAGATATATTCCCAGGTGTTTCATCTTCTTTGGTGCTATTGTAAAAGGAATAGAGTCTTTGATTTTATTCTCAGCTTGACAATTGTTGGAATATATGAAGGCTACTGATTTATGGGTATAGATTTTGTATCTTATGACATTGCTATATTCCTTGATCACACCTAAGAGCTTTGGAGTTGAGTCCCTGGAGTTTTCCAGGTATAAGATCATGTCACCTACAAAGGAGAAACTCATTGATATTTACTGGCTTTGGCAATCAGCTATGCTTTGCCTTGTAGTCAACCCTGAGAAACCATTTGAATTCTTCCCCTGGATCCATACAAGCAGTAATCTTTGCAAAACAAGTCCAGAGCACAATATTGAGGTCCCTTAATCATTAAGTAAGTATAACAAGAAAATAATACAGAAGTAGAAAATTTTACATTTTGGTAAATACTTAAGATTGCTATTAAATGTTTTCAAATACTTAGAAACAAATAAATGTTTTTCTGTCACACATTAAAAATGAGTTATTGTGTTTCCAGTTAAATACAATAGATCAAATATACTTATCTCCTCTCCTTTACAAATGCCATTAAAAGTTTTTAAAAAATGGGAAAATGCTTATCATCGTTAATCATCATGGAAATACAAATCAAAACCACTGTGAGATATCATCTCATACCCACTAGGATGGGTAGAGTTAAAAAGTCAGATATGCATTCAAAAGAATGTGGGGAAGTTGGAACCCTCATACACCACTGGTGGGAATGTAAAATACTATGACTGTTTTGGAAAACAGTCTGGAAGTTATTCAAAATGTTAAACATCATTGGCATATGACCCAGGAATTCTTCTAGATACATACCCAAGAGAAATGAAAACATATGTCAACACAGAAACATGCACCCAAATGCTCATAGCAGTATTATTTATTACAGACAAAAGGTGGAAAAAAGCCAACATCATATTCTAATGAATGGACACACAAAATGTGCTATGTCCATACAAGGGAATATTATTTGGCTACAGAAAGATCTACAGCATGAACACATACTACAATGTGGATAAACCCTGATGATAATATCTGAGTGGAAGAAGCCAGAAACAAATGACCATATATGAGTCCATTCTAGGTTCAGAACAGGGAAATCTATTCTCTAGTGACAGAAAGTAGCTTAGTGATTACTCAGTGAAGGGGGAATGAAGAGTGGAAGGAATGACAGCTGAAAGTTATGGTGTTCTTTTAATGAAGTCATGAAAATGTTACAAAATTGACTTTGGTGATAGATGTACTGCTCTGTGATATACTAAAAAATTAATGAGTTACACACTCTAAATGGATAAATTGTATGATAGTTGAACTATATTTCCATAACACTATTTTTTAAAGTGAAGTATTTAAAGAGAATAAATGCTCTAGACTGAATAGGAAGGGCTATGACAGAAAAGGTCAACACGTTTTTGGAAGATAGAAATCCAGGTGCCTTCCTTAGCATGGCAGATAAAGCACCCACAACCCATTTCACATCACAAAACCACACATGTGATGTGTTACTGTTCCTGCATGCACAGAATTGTTCCTCTTTGTAGCCTCTCAGCTATACATCTTATTTTGTAGGCTTCATTGTGTTTCAAAGACAAGGTTTCTGTATGCATATAAGCCATGTTGATAAATGTGGGGAATAAAGACATCATTTAAGAATTTTTCCCGAATGGTCTCTCATATGTCTATGGATTAACACTGAGGTAAAGACATACGCAGTTAGCATTATCAAAGCCCCTCACTGACTGAGCTCCTTCTTGTATTCAGACAAAGCCCACATTGCTGGAGCTCAGCAATCTACAGGCTTCAGGGAAATCCTCTGTCTGTCATCCCTCCACAATTCTACCCCTTGCTCCAGCTGAGAAATCACATTTGACTTGCTGAACTGATTTCCTGTTCGTGGATTAAAAGTATGTGAATCGTGAGTTCTGTTAGGAACCACACATAAGGCTCAGCACCCGTAGCTCAGTGAGTAGGGCACCAGCCACGTGCAACAAAGCTGGCAGGTTCAAAAGGGCCCGAGCCAGCTAATCAACAATGAATGACAACTGCAACAAAAAAAATATCTGGGGCGTTGTGGCAGGTGCCTGTAGTCTCAGCTACTTGGGCAGCTGAGGCAAGAGAATTGCTTAAGCCCAAGAGTTTGAGGTTGCTGGGAACTGTGACGCCACAGCACTCTACCCAGGGCTACATAGTGAGACTCTGTCTCAAAAAAATAAAAAAATTTAAAAATAACCGCACATAATTTTCAAATCCATGATAGGATGCCAATGAACAACAAAGTCAATGTGGAAGAAGAGTTTGGAGAAGAACCTTGAAGGTCCTTGACCAGAGCAGGAAGAGCACCCTGACACAAGCTCCAGGTACAGATGTGCATGACCAAGTTGCAAATGAGAAAATAATACAAATTAGAAACATGTCCTCACTCTATACTTCTAGTCTTCTTAGGGCTAGACTTCTACAAAAACTCACCATTATTACTTCTCACTACATCATTATCACATCCTCATCCCAGCTCTGTCTGGGCCCTGTAGGGCACAAGAGTGGAAATGGCCATGACCTGGAAGACCCCAAGCATGATGCACAATATGCAGAAACTCCAGCTTATTTGCCATCATTGCAGTTCCCACTGCAGCCTGAGAGAGGTCTATATTTGCAAGAAAGACCTCGCTCCCAATCCCATAAAGTGATGATTGGAATATTCTAGGCAGGGATGAAGCTGGTGCTACCTAGAATGGTTTAAGGGCCATAAAGACCATGAGTTCGTCTTCCCACCCTGAGGCAGGACCACAGAAGCCACTGTTTGTCCGCTTTTCATGGTCATCAGAAGCACCATCACATGCCAGCAAGTCATGTTATATCTTATCTGGTTCCTCCTACCACAGGCAGGCTGCTTCCTTGCACTCTTGGGAAGAAGATAAACTCCCAGCCCAGCCTCTACCCAAAAGCCCTTTCCCTTGTCAAGGAGTGATGCCCACTCACTGTCCCCTGCTCTCCTGCAGGACAGATGGTTTGTACTTGAGTCACCTGAGTAAACTCCTGGGAAGCTGAACAGCCCCTCCATGCCCTATCACAATGGGACATTTCCAAGTTCCAGATCACGAGGCAGGATGTAGATAGGAGAAGGAAGGGGCGTGACCAATAGGGAAGAGAATGCTCTAGGACTTGGTTCTACAGCTCAAATGCATTGAAATCTAGTGAAGATACAGGTCTTGGCCTTGTCCAGCATTGCTTATTCAGGAGGTCTCTGTGGGCCTGAGAATCTGCATTTTCAATGAGTGCAAAGTGGAGTTGATACTGCTAGAGCAGGAACCACTGGATAGGATAATGATGCCCCTCTCAGGAGACACAGGAACAAGGAGGAAGACAGGGATTAAAGCATCCTTCGCTGCTCCCTCACACATGAAGTAAAGGCCACCAGTCACTATTACCCCAGGCCTATGGCAGATGTCATTTTCCAGGGAAGTATGCCAAGAGCCATCAAGGACCATGAAACTGCACCCCTGGAAGCCATCCAGGTTTTCCATGTGAACCTGGAGTGTCCATGATGAGGCCACTGAACACAACAAAACCAATCCCAAGTGTCACAGGTTTCTCTAATGGGCAGAGGCAAGTGTGAGCCCAGCCCACACTGAACAGAGGATGGCGGTGTTCTGTGATGTGGCCACAGCAAGTCCCTCATGGTGGCACAGTTCTCCCCCTAGGCCATGGCATTTGAATGGAGACCCCTAAAAGTCATTTCCTGAGATGCATCCCCTCCAGAGTCCAATGACCCTGACACCCTCCCAGGCGTATTCCAGGTCATCTCTCAAGGCCAGTCCCTGCTGATGAGCTGTCCCTGCAGGATGTTTCTGGAAGGGACACACCTGCCCTCCAATTGCCACAGGACCAGCCCTGGCACCCTCCCCCTGCAGCCCCTGGCTCAGTCTACCAGCTTCCATCAGCCACCCCATCTCACTCCTGCTGCTGAACCCCCCTTCCTTGGACATTCTTGGGTACTCCACTACCTTGCTCTGAATGTCTGAGCACTACCCTGGCCTGCACCCTTGGCAGGGCCCTGGGCTCTCTGATGTACCATTTATTAATATTTGCTTCTCTTAGAACTCTCCTCTATAGCCCCACAGATGGAGTCAGGCTCCTCTTACCTTCACCTGACATCCTCCTGCCCATCCCCACAATCTTTGATCAACATACATCCAAAACCCTCCTGTCCTCCTGGGACTCTGCTCTTTGAGACCTTCCAACTCCCAAACATAAAGCAGACTTCTTTCTCCTCTAGTGTCAATGCAGCAGTGACTGTTCCCCAACTATAGCTTCTTGTAACACTTAGAGATGTAGATATTAGATAGAGATACGCACCAACCTCAATTATTTGAGTGCCTACTTTTCCAAACTAATCCCCCCCCCCACACACACACACACACACACACACAAACACACACACACTGCCCCCAATTCTCCAGCCCAGACCTGGAATCCCTCATCAGGCAAGTACTCTGATCAACTCTGAATCACTAATCTATATTTTATCACAACAATGATTTTCAACTGGGGTGCCACAGCACACTGGTGTGCTGTGAGAGGATCTTAGGTGTCCCATGAAAATTTTTAATGATCATGAATTAAATTATTTTCAAAAGAAGTTCAAAGCACAGTAAGTATTCTTTTTCTTACTCTCTTTTTTTTTCCTCAACATAATTTAAGCATGCCATGGAAGTTTAACTATAGGGTCTAGTGTGCCATGAGACAAAAAAGGTTGAAAACACTATATTGTAGTAATCATTTATAAACATTTAAGCATACATTTATATCATAGCATTACTATGTATGTATATATATACTTGTGGTAAGCAAAATAAAGTCCCCCCAAAATATGCCCATGTCCTAATCCCTGGGACTTCTAAAAATGTTACTTTACAATGTGAAAGGGTCTTAGCAGAACTACAAAGATGGAGAAGGGCAAATTATCTGCGTGTTATCCAGGTGAGCCCTGCTTGATGGCATAAGCCCTTAGAAGTGGAGGCCAGTGCCTAGCTGTGGCGTGGAGAAATGGAAGGGGCAACAATGGAGGAGGGGCCATGTAGAAAGAAGCTGGAAAGCACAAGTAACCAGAGTCTCCAGAAAAGGATGCAGCAGCTGACTCCTGGACATTAGGTCAGTGAGACCTAGCTCATCACTGACCACCAGAACTGCAAGATTTTATATTTGCATTATTTTAAGCCACTATGTTTGTAATAAGTTGGAGGCAGAACAAATACAACATTCTGTTGTATGTACATGTCTGTGCATGTGTACATGCACCCCTGCTGTGCCAGAGTTCCGGAAGACAAGATTCGTGCCTAATTCATCTTTGTGTCCCCCCCCCCCCGGAACCCAAGAGGGTCATCATAGAATGGACATTTCATACGTATTTGTGCAATTATATTACAGATATATTAGTAATTTTTAAATAACCTAGAATGTATATTGATCAGGGCCTCAATTTGTTTCTAGGCCCAGGAAACCTGTTGCTCTTGGGGTTGCCAAAATTTCTTGATTAGGAAGAGGCTTTCTGGGAGTAGCTAAGGTCCAAATCAGGCCACAAGGAATTGCCTCTCTGGCCTGATTATTTCACTTGACAATGACTCCTGAACTCCTGCTGCTGCCAGGCTGAACCCTAGAACTGCTATGTCTCATCCCAGAGCCTTCAGCTGCCACTGACCCCACCTATAGATAGAGAAACAGCTGTCAAGTCCACATCATGGTATTAGGCATTGAAAGGCCCTAGGAAGGCCTCTCTCCTTGCTCAGATGGGGGCCCAGTTAATTCTTGCCAGGTAGCTGGAGGGATGGGGAAGGCCCAGGCAGGTGCTGGATGCAAGAGAGGTGACCCATGTGCAGAGAGAAGACACCCTGTCATCACACACCCAGGGAGGAGACACCCTAATGGAAAACCTTGATCCCAACCAGCTAAGATGCTGGCCCACTACTAATGAACCAGACCCCAAACACAGCATCTGACACCCCATCCCTAACAAGCCAAACCAGGTATGTGATGACACCACAGCTCTAATGATCGCAACAGCTGACTGAAGTCAACCTCTAATCAGGGATAAAGAAACACTGAAATAATAAACACAGACTATAGCTCTTGTGCTGATTAAGCCAAGGAGATATGATAAATGGGTGGGTAGTTTCCCTTAAAGAATTACTGAAACATAGTTGGCTGTTGTGATGTGTGACAAAATCTGACTCTGTTTAAAAAAATAAAAAAATTACTGAAACATTGTCCAAGACCTTTGACAACCTTCATCTGAAGGACAAATGTTGGTTTCATGGTCAGTGTGGGCCAGGCAGCACAGACACAAAGGAGAGCAACACATGTCCAGTCTGGGAGAAGAAAGAATAATTAAGGGTTCTTGGGGACACAATCTGACATGTGCTTTACACATATTATGCTATTACTCTTCACAGCAGCAGGCAAGGAATCTGCCATAGAGCCCATTTTACAGAAGAAAACACAGTCTTAGGTTAAGTAATTTACACTGAGTCAGGGTTAAATACTTTACCCTGCCTGGGTCAGAGGTTGGGTAATCTACCCAGGGCCATTCCATGGATAAGTTTCAGAGGTGTGTGTCCTCCCAACTCCAAGCCTATCCATTTTCCTCTGTCACAGCCAGACACCAGGCAGTTGGATATCAGGTTTGGGAGGATGTTGTGGTTAGGAAGTGGGCTATGGAACCACACTGCCAGGCTCCCAACTATTTCTTTTCTCTCTGCCTCTCTCATCTATAAAATGAGAGTGATACCTGTTATCATTGCATTGTAAAGAGTCACTGAATCAGTGCCTATAAAGCCCTGAGCAGAGAACTCAGCTCATAGTACATGCTCAATATTAGCTCTTGTATCTAAATTCATGTACTTTCAGATTTGAGACCTTAAGCAACTTTCTTTGCACCAATATACAGGTCAGACAGTGAAGTCTTCAGAGGCAAAAAGAGCTACATGCCACATTGCCGAGTATCACTACAGTCACATTCACAGCACTCCTCTGGGCCATCTGGTGACTGTAGTGATGATATTCAGCAATGACACATGTAGCACTTTTTCTAGAATGAGTTCAAGGACTTAATTGCCTGACCTTGTAGAAGAAAGTGACCAGTCTTAAAGAAGCCAATTGTGCAGTTGGTGAATATCCAACTTCTAAGAAGAAGAATTCCCAAGGGAAGAGATAACATCTGTACCCCTCACAGGCATCCAACATGTATGTGATCCTACTTACTGGATGTCTGTCTTCTGTTCCCTTATCAGTCACATTAAGGGCCAAAACTGTGAAAATAGTCTCTATCATGCAGCACCTTCTTGTCAAGATAATGTCTTACAGAGGATGGGTTCATTTTCTGAGAGCTCTAAGCCAGCCCAAGAAACATTTGGAGGCTTCTTAGAAGCCAAGGTTAAAGACCAGGGTGTCTTGTGTGTTTGGGATGGTATCATCATCCCTCTCCCAGCTCTACATCACAGAAACACAGATGTGATTCAGAGCTGTCATAGTATGACGATTATGTTTTCAAGTCATTCTAGAAAAATACTACATATCTCATTGCTGAATATCATTACAGTCACCCTCAAAGTCTTCTGCTTGGTTATCTGGCAACCATAGTGAATAAACAAATTCAAATCACAGAAGGATTGTTTTACTGAATTCAACTTTTTTTTTTAAAACCCAGTCACTGTCTGACTTATACTCCTTCAATGGCTCATAGTCATTTCCAAGAAAAGTTCACACTCTAAATGTGACTTGGGAGGTTCTTTGTAATGGGACCCCTGCTTCTGACTCTCTGGTCCCTCATGCCTTCTGTTTTCTCACCAGAATTTCTAATTCCCCACATGCACCCACAATGCTCTGCCTTTGTTCATGGTTTTCTTTCTCCTTTCTTCAATGCTATCTGCCTGAAGAACTTCCAGCCATCCTTCAAGATTTAGGTCAACTATCACCTTCTTTTCCACTGCCCTCCCCAATACCTCCTCTGAGCAATCACAGCAACATGTGTATTCACATCTTAGTTTATTGTTATTGCCTATCATTCCCTATGCACTTAACCTATCCCTGAATGTTCCAAAAGAACCATTTCAGCAGACTCCCAGCTCTCCCCTGAAAATGAGACTTTCCCTGAAGATCCCTCAAGTGAAAGCTGTGCTCTTTCCCATGAAGTAGTAGCCTTCTTCCTCTCTTCCAGAACATTCTCCTTCCTCTTTAACACCCTTCAGCTTTGAGTACACGTTAACACCATGTCATCAGATTGCGCCATCCACCACCCCTCCTTGGTTCTGTCCTATTCCCAGGGTCACACCCCTCCTTCCTCCACTATCTAGCTCCTGGATCACTGTCATTCTCTCCAATACCACTTCTGCCTTAATTATTGAAGATTTCATTATCTATATTATTAACCCTTCCATTATCCTGTTTACTCAGTTCCTAGATTTTGTCATTTCCAATGAGCTTGTCCTCCATCCTGCTTCAGCCTGTCACTTCCATAGTCTCACCCCTGACCCTAGACTTTATCATTACCAGTCACTGTAGCCCCTCTGAAATCTCAGTTTCAAGCATGTCACTCTCCATGTACCATTTGCTGTACTTCCTACAAACTCCCCTTAATATTCTCACTCCTATTGATACCGGAATTTCTTCCTTAGTAGGTCCTTGGTCTTGGGGATTCGAAGAATGAACCATGGACCACAGATCAGTGGTAAGATAGAATTTTGTTAGAAAGGAATACAGAAGAAGTAAAAAAAAAAAAAAAAACAGAGCTTCTGGAAGGGGGAAAGAACTGGGTAGTCTATACTGGGCTCTTTAAGTAGGGGTATTAGGTCTTGAGAATTACACTTGGCCAGGACTGGGTAGGTGAAAAAACATCTTTTCTTTTCTTTTTTTTTCTTTTTTTTTTTTTTTGGTTGTTTGTTTTTGAGACAGAGTCTCACTATGTCACCCTTGGTAGAGTGTCATACTGTCACAGCTCACAGCAACCTCCAACTCTTGGGCTTAAGCAATTATCTTGCCTCAGCCTCCCAAGTAGCTGGGACTACAGGTGCCCACAACACCTGGCTATTTTTTGTTGCAGTTGCCATTGTTGTTTACCTGTCCTAGGTTAGCTGGCCGGTTGGAACCTGCCACCCTCAGTGTATGGCTGGCTCCATAACTACTGTGCTATGGGCTTGCACCAGAAAAACATCTTTTCAAAGTCAATAAGGACATTAACAAATGAATGAATGTAGATCTTCCTCCACTCGGACAAGGTTATCAGGTCCTTATACTTTTCATCCCTGAGAAGGGATTAGCGTGTGTGCTCCCTACTCAAGGTGGAACCACCCCAAAACAATCTCAGGCTGCTTTTCTTCATGATCTTGTTAGTCCCTTCCAACTACCCAGAGGGATTCCAGCACTACTAAGGCAATATCCTGCCCACTTCCTACCCAATTCTCTAGTTGCCCTGGTGACTGGTTGCTACCACTCAGAAAATGAGTTGCATTAGGGTGTGTGTCTTTGTTCTTTTCTTACATGGGCAATTTAAATTATTCCTTTGTGCTCTGCACCCAAGTAGAGAATAAGGCCTTTGATATGCTATTATTATGCCTAACAAAAGGCTGGACATCCCTGTATTGTTCCTCAAATAAATAGCAGTGGAGGCCTATTTATCTGACTTCTATTTATTTCAAGTATGTCAATGACCCAGAGAAGAAAAATAAAATCAGATTTGAAGTCTTTGATGTACTATGTGTTTATTTGGGCTTATAGAGCAATTGTTTGATTGAATCAGTAAAAATCAAATCTTATCTGTTTTTTTCCCCTTGTAATCATTAGAAAAATCTCAAAAATGACTAGTGTCTGGGGGTATGTGGGTGGTGTGGGAGTGAGGTAGAAAGCTACCTTTTGTCAACAGTTTTAAAGTCTTCACTATTCCCAGAAAATGTATTATTATTATTTATGATTTTATTTATTTGAGTTTTTTTGTTTTGTTTTGTTTTGTTTTGAGACAGAGCCTCAAGCTGTTGCCCTGGATAGAGTGTCGTGGCATCACAGCTCACAGCAACCTGCAATTCCTGGGCTCAAGTGAGTCTCCTGCCTCTGCCTCCCAAGTAGCTGGGACTACAGGTGCCTGCCACAATGCCCAGCCATTTTTTGGTTGCAACCGTCATTGTTGTTCGGCAGACCCAGGCTTGATTCAAACCTGCCAGCTCAGGTGTACGTGGCTGGTGCCTTAGACCGTTGAGCCACAGGCGCTGAGCCTATTTGAGATTATTTATAATTTTTCTTCCTAGACCAAACTATTGAAGGAGCTAAGGAAATTCTGCCCCAAAATATGACTCTTTGATATAAAGAATATTTTGAATTAAAGGCCATTCATAATCAGGAAGCATTGAAAGAGGCCTTTCCTCTATCTACATAAAACCTGAGTAACCTGACTGAGAATCAAAAAGAGGCTGCTGACTTCCTTATTGAATGTTAATAGACCTAGTCCCAGGGTCATCTGAAGCAGTGTTTCTCAGGTTAATCTACAAATAAATCTGTTTCCACCCCATTTACATACACACTCCCTAGCAACCACTTGCTGCACCTATACTTTCCATGTTCTCCCCCCTCCCTTCCAAAAGGCATCTATAAGGTCTCTGACCATCACTGAGACTTGGGGTAATCATTCTTGTGGTTCCCCCCTCGCACATGAAATCTGGAAATAAACCTTTCTCTTATTAATCTATAATTGTGAGCTGATTTTTCAGCAAACCAACCAAGGGAAAAGGGCAGGTTTCACCATGATACCTACATCGTAAACAGTTCAAATTCTCACTATCCATTTATGTTAGTTAAGGCCACAAAAAAAGAGTCTTCTATGATTACTGCACCTTAATTTATATTGAACATCTACCATCTGCCCTGGCATTATACTCATATTTTATGCCTGTTATCCCAATCTTACGCTTATAGGGTAGATAGTATTTTAGTATTAGCTCCCTATACAGAATTGGAAATTGAGGCTTAGATAAATTAAAACATCAGCTCAAACTGTAGCTCTTAAATGGGGGATCTGAAAATCAAGCCTGGACAGCACAGGCCCTCCCCCCATCTACACAAAGGATGTCATGGCACCTTCCATTCCCCAGTCAGAGATGAGATTCTCTCTTTTCTGTCTTACAGTCTGTTGGGCATTTGAAAGAAAAATAGGATGCATGAGATCAAGTTTCACTGAAAAAATACTGAAAGATTAGTTAAGTCTTCCAGAATTAGTAGAAGCTAAATGCAAATTCTGCTGGTAGAGAGGTTCCATTTTAACTTTTTTTTCTTTTTCTTTTTTTTTTTTTGTGGTTTTGGCCAGGGCTGGGTTTGAACCCACCACCTCCAACATATGGGGCTGGCGCCCTACTCCTTTGAGCCACAGGCACCGCCCCATTTTAACGTCTTATCTGCTAAAATATTGGCAAGAACTAAGTGACCCCAATTTCTAAGTGGCTAAAGGAAACAGCCTAAGGAGTGAAAACTGCCAAGGTTTGAAACTGTGCTCTTCTCTTTACTATGTAATTTGGGGTGAGTTACGTAACTTGTCTGACCCTCAGCTTCCTCCTAGGTAAACTGAAGAAGACACTAAGAGTAGCTACTTCACAATCAAGTTGGTATCAGTGTTCATCAAAGAGGCACTATTAAAATTTAATGCAGAGAGGAGGAGCCAAGATGGTGGCCGAGTAACAGCTTCCTTGCAACTGGGCTCGGTGAGACTGGGGAGAGAAGACTTCAGGCATCTCTGGCAGATGAAATCTGCCCAGAAACATCCCTTTGGGACACAGGGAGACAGCGAGAGACTTCTTGACCCCCTGAGGAAGGCAAAAGCAGTGGAGATCTGGCAAGTGGTTGCGTGTGCTCGTTCGGTCTAATCCTGCTGGCAGCTGTGACTACAGCACCAGTGAGATTGCAAACTGGAAAGACCTTACCTGTGAGCTGTTTGGGTTTCTTTTGGACTTGGCACTCGGTTGAACTGCCTTGAGAGAACTGGGGCAAGAGTGCGGAGGTATTTGAGTGTTGTCTGGGGCTCCAGACTGAGCCGCCGAGCCAGAAAGACCTACCAGTGTTTGGTTGTGGGCTGTGTGGAGCCATTGTAGGAGAACTGCCCTGGCAAGCTCCACAATCAGGGTTGCAGAACAACCATCAGGCAGGAGCGAGTAATCTAGTGACTGAGCAGCCTAAAGGTGGGGACTGAGGCGCCTTGCAGCCTTAGCCCTCAGAGCATTGGGTGAGCCAAGTTTCAGCACACTGGGTTAGTGAATAGCTACTTAACGAGTGATCCCAGCCACAAGCACATTCCTGGGAAAGCTTCTGCTTAGCCCAAGTTTGCAATTTAAAGTGGCTTCTAAACAGGCTGAGGAGATTTAAGCTCTCCACCCTGCAGGGTTTGAGAAATTAGAGGCCTCCGGTCTCCATTTTGTTCAGCTGTATGAACATTGCGATTAACATATCATACCCGTGAAGATCACCTCTTGCCCAGACAATATCAGCAAGATATATACACTGCTTTGTTTCTTGGTTTTGTTTTGGTTTGTGGGGTTTTTTTTTTGTTGTTGTTTGTTTGTTTTCATTATTGTTGTTTTATTTTTAATTTCAACATTTTCCTTAAAGATTTTACTTTTCTATTTTTTTATTGCTTCATTTTTCTAGTTTAAATATAATTTTTCATTGTTTCCTTTTTCAACAATA
>CAUYON010014302.1:0-30369 GCA_963573935.1 Arctocebus calabarensis | reverse complement strand
GCCATTCGACCCTATCATTCCTTTACTTGGTATATACCCAGAAGACCAAAAATCACATTATAACAAAGACATCTGTACCAGAATGTTCATTGCAGCCCAATTCATAATTGCTAAGTCATGGAAGAAGCCCAAGTGCCCATCGACCCACGAAAGGATTAATAAATTGTGGTACATGTATACCATGGAATACTATGCAGCCTTAAAGAAAGATGGAGACTTTACCTCTTTCCTGTTTCCATGGATGAAGATGGATACTTCTTCTTAGCAAAGTATCTCAAGAATGGAAGAAAAAGTATCCAATGTACTCAGCCCTACTATGAAGCTAATTTAATGGTTTCATATAAAGGCTATAACCCAACTATAACACAAGAATATGGGAAGGGAGGGGAGGGGGGAGATTGGGGTAGAGGGAAGGTAATTGGTGGGGCCACACCTATGGTTCATCTTAGAATGGTACAGGTGAAACTTACTAAATGGAGAATACAAATGTCTTCATATAATAACTAAGAAAATGCCATGAAGGGTATGTTAAACAATTTGATGAAAACATTTCAGATTGCATATTACAGAAAATCATGAATGCAGACTAATAAGAAAAATAAAAAATAAAAAAGACAGACATAGCAGACTAAAAGAGAGGATAAGATCTAATGATTCCTAGTCCCCAAGTTTCTAGGGGAATTTGATGGTCTAGACTTTAGAATCTGAGCAGAGGGCTCTATTTCCTGTGAAACCATCCACAGGAATTGACTGGACCCTTCAGTCCTTCATTTCACTGGTTCTACCTCTTTTGACTCAGCACAAAAAGAGCTTAGGGAATTTCATCCCACTGTATCACTCCTTGGCATAAAGAGTATTTGAATTAAAGTCCTTTTGCAATCAACAGACTTTGGGATGGGTCTTCTCTCTTTCAGCATACATCTAGATGGGATGGACCCATCACAAAAAACAATTGCCTTCCAAGCGGCCCCTGTGGCTCAAAGGAGTAGGGTACTGGCCCCACATGCCAGAGGTGGTGAGTTCAAACCCAGCCCCGGCCAGAAACTGCAAAAATAAATAAATAAAATAAAAAGCAATTTCCTTCCTCCCCATCTCAGTTATCTCAGTGTATTGCAGAAAAGAAAATCAAGAATACAACCAGACCTCGCCCAACCCATTTGGAGACAATACCTGTCTCTCAGGTTAATTTAATTTCCAAAGAGAAGCAGTTACAAATTGATTGTGCCTTCCTCCTCCCATCCATTTACTCTTCCAAGTATCTGTTCATCCTCCTTAGTTACCTTTACCTAAACTTAATTACCTATATTTCTCATTTTCCCCTTCCTTCTAAAGTGAGGGCTTATAAACTTCTGGACCCCATTGAGATATTGAGTAATCGCTCTGTAATTCTCCCTTTGTGCATATTAAATGTATTTTTCTCTTATTAATCTGCCTTATAGTGAGTTGATGTTTAAGCAAAGGTTGTAGAGCTAAAGGGAAAGTTTTCCTTCTCACCCACAGCATCAATGATCAGTTAAGGTCTGGAGGTCAGGAGGGATAGAGTAAGTTCTCATAAATATCCACCAGCTAACAGTCTTAGCCAGAAGAGCCATATCACAGATGCTAAAACAAAGACTTTGGGGGGAAAAAAAAAGGAAGAAAAAAAGTTCAGTAGTGTCAAACATGATAAAGAGGTAAAGGAAAAAGGCACAAAATTAGCTGACTTGAAAGGACAGTAGTAAGAATTTCCTAAATTGATAATATTTCAAAAATAAGCATTTTTATAGATTTTTGGTTAGAAAAATTCTTGTGGCTCTGTGGAAGATATATTGTAGACCATCCTGCACACACCCAGTGGTCATTTGGTAGAATAAAAAAGCAAATGTGGTGATAGTAACACATTGAAATGATACTTGGTAAAGAGAACCTAGAACATTTATTATAATATTTGAGAAGTTTTGAAAAGGGAGGAAGAAAATAGAATAAGAAAGGTGGTTCATTTAATAAGTACTGACTAGAAGACAAAATTTAAAGTGAGCAAGTATTTACGTATTAAATAACATATATATAGCATATCCATATATATCTGTATTAAAGATGACATTAAACAATAGCAGTATGCTCATAAAATGGCCAATCAAAATGTAATTCAAAAACAAGTATTCTTATTATAGAAATTGAGCAAGATGTTTGTTGTAATAGGAGACATTTTTTAAAAGTTAAAACTTACAGTTTCCTATTGTTGCCACCACTATTGCAAAGATCTTTAATAAAATACATATTTTAAAACATTCTTAAAAAATAATAAGCACCAACTAGATGTAAGGACAAAATACAAATTGAAGAGATAGTAAAACAAACAGTACCTATTTTAAGACTGAAAATATTTTCAATATGTTTGTACTTTTTTCTCTAAGAATCAAGTTAGCTGTTGGGGCAAGAAATAGATTATAATAAAAATAAGTTCTTTTTTGTAAGTCACAGAGTCAGAATTCAAACTTCTTGGATTTCATTTTCCAACAGTTAACAACATACTTTTAAACCAGCTGGAGGAAAGGCTATTTCTGGGGGAATTAAAATCTTGCAAATAAAAACTCAAAATCAAATGATCTATGCACATAGAAACTTCACAATATTGCAACTTTTTTTTTTTTTTTTTTTTTTTTTTGGCAAAGCAATTTTGGTAGAGACAAGAGACGCCTTTATTCTTTCTGAGATTTTTTTTCCTCTGGAGATCTATATATTAGGAATCTGAAACAAAAGTGAAAGCAAACTTAACCTTTTCTAATTTTCTGTCTTTTTTTCCTTTCTTTTTAGCTCATTCATCCAATATTTATGTTCTAGGCACTGATCTAGGTGCCAGGGTGTCAGGAATAAGACATTTTTTCTGGTATCAAGGGGTTTATCAGTCAGTGGTAGAAAAAATAAATGCAAGAAATAGTGTTGTAGGCTTTTTCATAAAAGTATGTATCTCTGAGGAGAAAGACAGAAGCAGCTAATTACATTAAGTGGATCTCCTAAGGCATTCCCAGATAAAATGATGGCTTAGATGATGATGAGCTCGTATTCGCCAAGTAGACGAAGAGAAAAGCACGTTCCAGGCAGGAAACAGCACAAACAGAAGGAAAGAGACTTGAAATGATTGGGTGTGTGCAGGATGGTCTAAAGAATTTTGGTATAGCTCAAGCATAAGATGTGAATGTGGGAATAGCAGGAAGTAAATTAGGGCCATTTGGAATCGCTTTGTCATTTTAGAAGTCTGGAGTTTGTGCCAAAGAGAATAGAAAGCGGTAGAAGGGTTTCTTGTTTAGTTTATTAACTTAATTCTTGCAGCCCTGTGGAAGATAGATTGCAGAGAGGTCGGGATAGAAGGAAGGGAGAGCAAAGAGACTCCTGGAATGATTCAGGTAATATGCTCACTGCTATATTGCTATAGCTACTGTGTTCGTACAGATCTTTATCTAAACATCATTTTATCTGGAAAATCTTATTAGGCCCCCTTCATCTTCATATAGGCTGACACAGTAGCTAGAACAATAAAGCAATGAGCACAAAAAGATTATTAAGAGCATTGTATCCACATTCATTGGGTAGAAGGAAAAAGGAGCTATCAAGAATTATTTTTCCTATGTCTGTGAAAATTTAAAGTGTGTAGCCAAAGTTCTTAAGTTCCTTGTAATAGTGGTTGTAGATTAATGATTATTTATGTAAAAGATAAGAAAAGATTTCCTTTGTAGTTCCTCTGTATGGCAGCGTGTCTTTAGTCAGTGTTTCCATCTTCCCCTTCCCTTCCTCCTTCTCTTCTTCCTTCCCCTCTTCTTTCCCTTTCCCATCCCTTCCCTGTTCCCTTTCCTTCTTTTTTCTCTTCTTCCCTCCCTTCTTTCCTTTCTTTATTCCTTTCTTCCTTCCCTTCCCTTCCCTTTCCCCTTTCCTTTCCCTTCCAACTTCCTCATTCCCTTCTCTCTTCCTTCCTTCCCGCCCTTCTTCCTTCCCTTTTCCCTTCTCTTCTTCCCTCCCTCTTTTCTCCCTTCTTCCTGCCCTTCCCTTTCCATCCCTTCCTCCATTCCATCCCCCTTCTAGCCTTCCTTTTCATCTTTCATTCTTTGTCGTTCTTTCTCTCTTTTTGCCATCTTTTGTCGATGTTATTTTTATCTAACAAAATTTATTCTGGGAAAGGGAGTTTGGGTCAATATGGAAAAAATCAATTATTTGCATGTACATTTATTTATTCAACAAACATTTACATAGCACCTGCTCTGTGTCAGGGATAGGAAAAGAAAATGACCTGCTCTGTGGCCTTCACTTGAATATTCCACAGCATCGTGGGGAGAACACAGGAGCTGGTGGGATACAATAGAACAACTATACAGTGAAGGTGCACAGAAATGGCAGTGGCAACATGGAAGAAAGGAAATGCTGAGGTCAGACTTGGAAAATGAGTAATTTGACATGGGAAGAAGAAGCCAGACAGAATGAATGCATTTTATATTCAAAATTTCATAGACATAAGGGAAACTGGAATGTTGGAGGAAGAAAAAAATAGCTCAGAATGGACTGGAGAAAAATGGGAAGAGAGGAAAGAATTTCAGGTAGGTAAGGGCCATGATGTGGAGAGTCCTCATGTAAAAATTTTCAACAGTTAGGACATGATTAGAACTGCACAGGTAGAGGAAAGTGAAGGCACTGACATTACTTAAGCATGTATGGTTAGCTCTGTGACGAATATTTTAGATATAATATGCAAATATAAACGTGTGATGCAGTGGAAAAGGACAACTTCAAGCCTAGACAAACATGTTCAAATTCTGGACCTTCTTTATTATTCTAACAGTTCGGCCAATTCCTTAAGATCTTTGAACTTATAGCATCTTCATAATATTTAATATATAACTTGCAGGGTTGTTATAAAAGACAAATATTAGCTACAGTCATGCTTGATTCTAAAGGATACATATGACACAGGCCTGATCAGAGTGTTACAGCTACTTGGCTGGCACTTGGTTCAGCAGAGGTCATGGAACTCATTCTGGGTCCACTCAAGTTAACCCCGAGAACTACATGGGAGACAGGATCAAACAAACTCTTTTACTGATAAAGTTGTAGCAGTGAGAATGTAAATGTGAAAATCTCTGCCACCTTTTATCAGCACAGAGCATGAATCACCCAACAAATTAAGCCAAAATAAAGGCAGACAGAGTTAGGCAAATGAGACCAAGTCCCAGTTCTGCTCCACCTGAAATCAGCACAAATTATGGACTTTGTTAGGCAAATGGCTAAATGATTAATCATATCCACCATAATAACAATATGCATTGTGTTTTCAGTCTCGTATCCAATAGTATACTGACTAATTAAATTGGAATTAGCAACTCAGAAGCTCACTTTAGGATAGCATTAATGTAAAGTCAGAAGAATTCTAATAAATAAGGAAAAGAACAAAGTAAGAAGTAGAGGCAGTCCATATAGACTGCTTTTTCTGGAAGCTGATCTATTTAAAGAAATTGTAAAGGAGAAGTTAGCAGTAGCTAGTGTGGGGACAGAGTTGAGGAAATATTTATTCCTGAGAGGGAGAGACTCAAGGGTGTTTAGAGGCAAAGGAAAAGATGCAGTGGAAAGAGAAAGGTTGACAGTATTGAGAAGAGAGAGGGTGACTGAGGGAGACACGACACCTGTGTCTCAGCAGACAGAAGTGGCTGTGAAATCTCTAGTAAGGTCTGCTCAGATGGTAAATTTGACTGAAAGTGTTCAATTTCTTTTATTTTTTTGCTTCTTTAGCATGTCTAATTATACTTTTACATCTCCTCTAATCTCTTCTCCCCAAAGCAAACAGACACACAAATAAATAGAATTAAATTAAACCTCTCTGTCCAAACTAGTGGAGGTCTTCATGCCCAAAGAAAACCCAGGGACTAGTGAAGGGATCTCAGAATAGCCATTTTGCAGGTTTTTTAGTTTCTGCTTTTCTTTCTTTCTTTTTTTTGCCTGAAACTATCTGATGCACAAAAACAATGGGAAAGCAGATGACGTCCGATGTACGAAAGAGATGGCAGGACTCCAGTGGGAAAGACGTGCCCTCCATGTTTGGCAGGGGCTCGCGGGGAGGAGGAGGCTTTGCAGAGTGATGAGTCACACTTGAACAGAGGCCCTGGAAGGAATTAGTTTAAGAGAAGGCTGGGGAGCTCCCTGAAATGTCTGAGTGCCTCAGGCCAGTAGCAGCGTGTGTTTGATCACAGTGAGACAAAGGAAACCCAGAGAGCCTCAGACTTTCTTTCTGAGCAGCAGAAGAACTAGCTGCTTTTGTCTCTGTGGTAGGTATAAAGCCACAGCCCTTCTTCTGCACTAGCAAGAGAACATATCATGAGCCCCACTTTTTCAGAACACTTTATTGGGGCCAGAGGATATAATAATATGGATTAAAAACATGAAGAGAGATGAAGAAAGCTATGACTTAAAGTCAGAGCTGCTCAAAGATCAGCTGGGCCACAATATTAATGAACTTGAGAAAGACAAGGGATAGCTAAGAAGAAACTTGTTTGCTAACTATGAATCAACTAACAAAAACAAGTCAGCAAATAGCCAGCATATGGATGAGTCCTAAAATAACCAGAAAAAACACTGAATTTAAATATCAAACTTAACCATTGAACATTATCGTAAATATTAAATACCATGTAGTAAAAATCAAAAGCTTCTAATTCTTGCACAAGTAAACTGCTCAGGATTTAATGATTGAGCAGGGATGGGCCATTTTTTTGGCAATAATATTATAAATAAATCTAAATATCTATCTACATAACAGCTGTTGTCCTGATTCTATTTATGTATTGTTTTGTGGGATTCATATAACTTTAAAGAGCACTAGTAAAATTCCAACTTTATAATACTGAATGACATTTTAAGCTTGTGATATAGAACAATAGGACTCTTTGTTATACTCTTGTATGTTCAGATTTGAGTGGAAAATAAAAAGTTAAGTTTGCATAGGCCAAAGTATCAAAGAGTGACCTAAATTTTTACAATTGGATTTTTAAGGTAGTGTTATAAAATACTCTACTGGACAATGCAGCTGAGTTGACCAACTGGACCATAAAATACCATGCGGTGGGTATTTTGTGTTTAAAGCATGAAGCAGTAGATCAAATGCATTAAAGAATAGATCGATCCTGGGCCATCTAGAATAGGTAAAGAACTACTAGTGTGGAAGCAGTTGTGCAATCATGTCAGAACACCATTTCAGAGTTTTCCAAAGCATCTGCTAATTTCTAGCTCTTGTCATTAAGAGTAAGCCTTAATGACAAGGCTTACTCTTTTCATTTCAAAAACCAAAAGTACTTGAGATGAGAGGAGGGGAGATATACATCCTTCCTCATTTTGAGAATTTGCAGTGAAACAAAGCCTTTACCACATAATTACAATAAAATGACTTGAATATTTCATTATTCCACTTTCATTTGCTGAGGAGAATAACCTTGACATTAGATTAATGTAGAATGAAATTGAAGCTTCTACAAACTATAAACATCTCCACCATGTGACTAGGATGATGTCAGTGGAACCAGTGATCTAAAGACGAGAGAACTGTGAAAATGTTGTTGTCTAATGGCAGTTGAGGGAGAGGGAGCTGGTTTAGCTCTGACTTTTAAAATTTGCCAGAGAAGTATATTCCATCCCTCCTGCCATTTGAAAGGAGCTGGAAGCTTGTGGGTACTTGAGAGCTGATGGTCTCCAATCTGCCTTCATATGAAGATTCTTGGCCCTCTGCCTGGTTCATTTTCGATAGAGTTTATATTAATTCATTTTTCTTGTTTTCCTCCAGTGTCCTGCCCTGAAGAGCTATTCCAGAATGTAATTTTTCTGTGTCTTCCTTTGGAGTTGACCATGCAGAAATAGAATAAAGAATGGTGAAACATTGCCCTCAAGGATTTGACAATTGGGGCTTTTGCTTGGAGATTGCAATCTATTCATGCAGTACTTCCAAGGGGACCTTTTGAAAGAGTCCAACATAATACATTTCCCCCCATTTTACATATTAAGAAACAAAGCTGTATAAAAAATAAAATAGCAATTCTGATAGTCAGGTGCCAAAATATTAAAGGAAATGAAAACAACTGACAATGACATCTGCTCCCAGCCAGATCCTGTGCTAGATGCTAAGCTTTTTAAGGATGTTACTTCAAATTCTCCCATTACCTTTGTAAATTAAATGGGGTTGTCATCTGCTAAGTCCCAGGGCTAGGATTTGTCTCCAAGCCTGTCTTTCTCCAAAGTCTATTCTTATCACACAATACTCCCTCTCCATTAAAAAGATACATTTATTAAATATTTCAGTAAGCAGCCAATTGTTTCTTACAGGATTCTATTATATCAACTATTAAAAAATAGTTGGCCCCATAAAAATCTTTTGAATTTAATAGGGATTATTTGCATTATAGAAACTGAGGTGAATGAGGACCCTGCTTACAAAATTAATCATGTTATAAGAAGCAGAATTCACATTCTGCTTTGGTCTTTTGTGTGGAATTCACATTAAATCACATCTCTTTTTGTATATTTATTTTGGCATTGACCCAATGCAGTAAGGTCAATGGTACACATATAGGGATTTCCACACATAAGCACATAATTTTCTATGCTATTACTAAGACTGTAGGTGAGAGGTGCTATTATACACTATAAAGAAAAATATAATTATAGGTTGTAGTTGTCCTGCTCTCAGGAAACCTTTATCTTCCACAAACTAACATCGTGCCTGGAAAATAGTAGGTGTTCAATCAATATTTTCTAAATAAATGAATAAGTTAATAACGTGTACAGCTTAAGAGAGCCTGTTCATGAGGACAAACATAAAAGTGAATAGACAACACTGGTTTGTAGCTGGAATTATAAAGTGCAACTTTTGAGCCTATCTGTGGGCAAGACTCATTGATAAAAGAGAATCTCAAAAAGCTTCAGTGGGAAAGTATGATCTGAGAAATAATTTTTCATTGAATATGTATATAATCCAAAATCATATCCTAACCAGACACTAAAAATCCCACTAGGCTTATAAACGGCATGTACCCTATTCAGTGGATACATTGAGAATGGCCTTATATCTTTAAGAATTTATTAATTGTTTTTCAATTAATAAGTATACAAATTTTTTTGAGTACACACAATGTGTTGGTCATGGTTCTAAATATTGGCTATATGGCAGTAAACTAAAGAAAAATACTTCCCTTATAAACTGTGTAAGAAGTGAGAATAAACAAAAACTTAAATATATACCATGCCAGATGGGTACACCAACAACCAAGGAAACAAGGCAGGTTATGGAGTGCCAGTGGGTGTGTTTGTGAGTGTGCACAGCCTTAAACATAAGATGACATCTGATCAAAGTCATAAAAGAGGCAAAAAGGATATAGATCTGTGTAGGCAGAGGGTGGTGGGAAAGCATTTCTGAAAATGAACTAGTAAGTGCAAAGTCCCTAAGGCTGGAATGTGCTTGTGTTGTTGAAGAGGAAGAAGGCTGGTGTTGGGAGAGGGAGCCTGGCATACAAACTCAGGTAGGATGGGTAGCTATGTAGGGTTTTACAGATGATGTTAAGGGCTCAGAATTTTCTCAGCATGGAAAACTATTAGTGGGTTTTGAGCAGAAGAATGACATGATTTAACTGGTGCTTCAGAAGAATTTCTCTAATTTCTGACTGTTTTGTGACTGGAAAAGGGCTAAGGGGGGGAAGTCATTAGTTAAAATGATCCAGGTGAGATATGACGGTGACTTGTGAGATGTTGTGGTGAAGTGACAAGATGTGGTCATGTTCAGGATATATAGTTGTGTGCAGAATTGCTAAGAGTTGCCAAGGAATTGGATAAAGGGTAGAAAAGAAAGAGATTAGTCAAGGACAACGTACAGGGTTTTGACCTGAGAAATTGGAAGGCTCAAGTTGTCCTTTTCTGATTTGGGAAGGACTCCAGGAGGAAGAGGTTTAGGAGATTAGGAATTGAGTGTGGAGACATGAAATTGGTAGCTGCATGTGTGAGACTAGAGCTCAGAGGAAATGTCTATGCTTGATGTATAAGGTGTCCATGAAATTCATGTGCAATTTAAAATAGTTTACAAAATTGGAGAATTGTCAGCTTGTAGACGGTGTCTAAAGGTCTAGGATGAACAAACTCATCTAGGGAAATCCTGGTGACAGAGAAGAGGAGAAATTGAAAGACTATGTCATTGCGGGACTGAGGATTGAGAAAGAGCACCCAGTGAGAAAGCAGGAGAATTTGATATCTGAAAGCCAAACAATAAAAGTGTTTCAAGGAGGAATGATCAATGGTGCCAAACGTTGCTTAAAGATCCTGGAAAATGAGAATAGAGAATTCATCAAATGATTTAATAATGGGAGATTGTTCTGGACCTCAGCAAAAGCTGTGTGTTAGTGGAAAAACAGAGTACAGAATCCTGAAAAGATTGGGTAAACTAAACATAGGAGAGGAATTAAAGGCAAAAATAAAGATAAAAACTTATATTTTAGTAACAGCAGAGCCAGTGTGTTTAGGAAAGAAAAAAGGAGAATGGCTAGGAGTGTCCATGTGAGAACAACTGCTGGGATCTACACCTGGGGTAGCAGAAGAGAACAGAGAAATTAGCCCACACACTCAAGGGCTGGGTGGGGATTTCATGTTCGCAGGAGTGAGCCGTTTATTGGTTAGAGTAAAAAGGTAAAGAGAAACTTCAGTGACACATTTGAAAATAGAGGTATTTCTTTTAGGTAGCAGATTCTTTAGTCCAGAGGTCCCAGTGAATGGTTTTAGGAATTGGAGAACGTTAGGAGACAACATCAGGTTAGGAGATGTACAGAGTCAAATGGGTTTGGGTTTCTGAGAGGTGGATAATAACCTAGAGGTTGATAACATGTGACTAATAAAACATCAACGTACCTGAGAGCCTTAAAGAAAATTATAGGAACGAGGTGTGAGTACTGGTGATGAGGCAGGGGGAGTTGGGAGCATTGCCAGAAGTATACAGAGTGCTGGGGTTTTGTGGTGTGATGCCCATACATGCAAAATATTTCCTTCTTTTTTCAGATGGTAGAAAGTTGTTTTTTACTTCTGCCTGACTCCAGTCTGCTTATATTACACTATATGTGTAATTGTCACTAAGGGAATATTTCTTGAAAAAAAGAAGAGAGAAATAAATATACCATACCAGAAGATGATAGAATGCCGAATAAGACTCCATCCTAAACGGGATGGAGTAACACGTACAAGACTAGGGCTTCTGTCAAGAACAACTAGAAAAACCGAAATGATGATCAATTTGATGACATCAAAGGTTGCTAAGGGCATAGACACTAGAGGACGAAGACGGCAGATTCAGATTTGGAGTGCACCCATCATGTGGCTGGGCTTCTCCTCAGGACAATCTCTGGATTCTGAAACTGCACAGGATTGAAGACAGAAAACTAATCGATATCCAGTGTCTTATAGTTCTTCAAATGTCTGATGATTTCTCCTATTTTGAGGGTATATAGTCACTGAAAAAATAACCATAGGTCTCTTTGGAAAAGGCCCATGGGAATCCTCAAAGCATAAACTTGCCACTGTGTTTCTATGGATTCCTCAGCCTGGTTGATTTATTCCAAATCTGAAAATTGTCTCAGATCTGATAACTGAGCAGTGACATTTGGTATTTTCTCTGGACAACTGTGTCTTAATCTCCCTCTCCCCCGTTCTTGCTTTGCTGTTGGTGTTACTGATTTTGAGCGAATCTTCACTGGCTGGCCACTTCTTTTTTTTGCAGGGACTCTGTACTCTGTTAATGATCCACACAGTTCCCTGTGGTCAGGCCTGCTTGGCTTCTCTTCAGCTCATTCTCCAACCTTGCCAGTTGTTATGGTGACTGCAGCCTCCTACCTTATTACTGAGCCCTGTCACTTGGTCTCTGTTATTGGATTGAGGTAGCCCAGGCATCACCTATATAGATGTTAATAAGCCCATCTCTGTGGGTTTCCTTAGCTTGCAAAGGAGAACCACCTCTGAACTTCTTAATGAGGTGGTACCTTCATACCAGTGCATGTCTCAGGGCCTTAGTGAGTGTGTGGTCCTGTGGGCCCTTTTATGGAAAATAATCCTCTGATGGGTCTTCCAGCCTTACATAACATATCCATTGCAGCAGGCCCATGGCTCTCAGTCTCTTTCATCCTTCATATAAAAGCATACTGTCTGCCAGAATAATTCAAGCATTTCTACTTTGCTGAGAGTTTGCCATTAATTTTGCAGACTTATAAGAGCCTATCATTAAGCTTGCTTCTATTCCCTGGGGTCGTAGGTAGGGCATTGACTCTTGCTATGATTTTAATGCTTTTGTGCCCTTCAAATCATGTTGAAATATAGTACCCAATGGAACATTATTAAGATGTGTAGCCTTTGGATGATGGTTGAGTTAATGTAGGCCCTGCCCTCAGGAGTGGGATTAGATACCCTTATAAAAATATTTGACTTTTTTATCAGTTCTAGCTCTTCTACTTATAAGAATAGATGGCATCAACCAAGAGGATTGGACCCTCACTGACAATCAGGTGCCTTGATCTTGGACTTTACAGCTTTCAGAACTGTGAGATATAAATTTCTGTTGTTTCTAAATTATCCACTATCAGGTATTTCATTCCAGCAATAGGAACTAAGACAAGTCCCATGTCTCAAGAAAGTACATCTAAATAAATAAATTCTCGCTTATCTAGTCTTACATTCTAGCTCCCTTGATCAAAACCATCAGAATCCAATCCCAGAAATACTCAGAGGGCTCACTATTGCATTCTTGCTGTAATATTTTCATCAGATAATGTTTTAATCACTTATTAGGCCAAGCACATCTCCTGACATGTTATGCTGGGGTTTAAGTCTAGTTATGAGCCTCACAGACATGCTAATGGGGACAAACTCTGATAGTACACTTGGTGCCTCATTGGAAAAAGGTTACTACATCATCTGCTAGCATAGAAGAAATGCCAGCTCTTATGATGGAAAGATGAGCTACCTCTGAAATCCCTCAGGACTCATAGAGAATATCAGAATCTATATCCTCAGAAACCCCCATCCAGATAGCTCCATCTCTTGTATCAGGCTCTCAAGTTTTATTCACCAGGGCCCCATCATTCATATAACAGAACTACTTTGGTTGAATTTCAAACAACTCTGGAACTCTGTGACTCCTACAACTGACTCTTCAGCCTGTCACTCAACTGTGTCTTCCCTCTAAATGTAGGTGATAAGCTTCATTGTAGCACATATATACCTTGTCCCAATTATTTAGTCAGACACTAATCAAGGTTCATTTTGAAGGAATTTTACAAATGTGATTAAAGTTCCTAATCAGTTGACTTTAATAAAAATGGAGATTATCCTGTATAGGCCTGATTCTATCAGTTAGAAGGCCTTTAAAAATACTGAGGCTGGGCGGCTCCTGTGGCTCAGCGAGTAGGGCGCCGGCCCCATATACCGAAGGTGGCAGGTTCAAGCCCGGCCTCGGCCGAACTGCAAAACAAAAAAAACAGCCGGGCGCTGTGGCGGGCGCCTGTAGTCCCAGCTACTAGGGAGGCTGAGGCAAGAGAATCACTTAAGCCCAAGAGCTGGAGGTTGCTGTGAGCAGTGTGACACCAGGGCACTCTACCCAGGGTGATAAAGTGAGACTCTGTCTCTACAAAAAAAAATAAAATAAAATAAAAATACTGAGGCTTTCAAAAGAGTGCCTCTCACTTGTGGACAACCAGTTTCAGTTCCTACCTTTGGGGTTCAATACATTTGTGATCTCTGCCTGACTGCCTGATAAAGTCTTCGTACCTGCTTAACCAACACCCACAATAATATAAACAAATAGACATATAATTTGATTACATATATTAGTTCCTACTGGTTCTGCTTCACTGGCTAAACTCTAATACTTTTCCTTCACTCTGTATTTAATACTTCATCTGAGTCTGAACTTGGGTAAAATTCAGGATGGAAAAGTGAATTAAAAAATAGAATGGAAGGAGAGAAGAGCCAGGGATTGAGTCTTTATTATTATATCTTTATGCCCAGATGTTCAAATATTTTTTAAAGAATGCTTTTTCTTGTCACTTAAAGGACTATGTGTTCAATAACTTTTGATATCTCATCTAAAATTGCATAATATTAGATATATGTAAGTAGTAGATATCACTGTTGGAGTAGTAACACTACAAGGTGTGAAATGTCAATATATTTCAGTGTTAACTCTTTTATTAGAACACAGAAGTATTGGATTACAGGTCAGAAATTTTGCAGCTCATAGCTCTACATGTGAGAATTCTTTACAGATTAGTGCTTTTATTCAGAGCATTCTTTTATAACCTGCTTAATAGCATTTAATGAGAACAGAATTTCTCTTTTAGTGAATGCTGGATACTAAATATCCAATAAAAATAATAAATAAGGCTGGGTGTGGTGGCTCATGTCAGTAATCCTAGCACTTGGGAGGCTGAGGTGGGAGGATTGCCTAAACTCACAAGTTTGAGACCAGCCTGAGGAAGAGCAAGACCTCGTCTTTAAAAAGTAGCCAGGCATTGTGGTGGGCACCTATCATCCCAGCTACTTGGGAGACTGAGTCAAGACGATCACTTGAACCCAAGAGTTTGAGGTTTCTGTGAACTAAGACATAATGGCACTCTACCAAGGGTGATGAAGTGAGACTCTATCTTAAATAATAATAGTAGTAATAATGATATAATAATAATAAATAGAAGGCAAGGTTTTATACTTACAGAAAAAGGCATAACAAGAGGGGGAAAAATAGTTGATTTTGCAATCTGCAAGGATTCATATGAAATCTGTTTAATGAATTTTTGGAGTCAGACGCACTACCGTTGTGCTGAGGTCGACCTGTTTAATGAATTTTTGACCTAAATGAGTGAGATAATAGATTCCTTTTTACATAGGGTTAAGTATTCCCTAATTCAAAATCCAAAATTCTCTTGTATCTGAAACATTTTTAGTGCTGATATGACACCACAAGTGGAAAGTTTCACACCTGACTTCATGTAGGCACACAACACACAGTTCATTTAGTATTTTGAAGAGGAAAAAGAACTTTCTAGTACTCTTCAGCTATAATATCTTTTCCATGAAGACCTAGATTTGCTCATGCACATGTGCCCTCAGAGAGTACAGAAATGGCTCGTGTGTAGGACAGATATTCCAGCCATAGGTTTCCCTTGATGCCCACTGGAGGACAAGACCTACAGACCTACATTCATTACTCACTGTGGCTTTTTTTTTTTATTGCATATTCTCTGCTCTATGATATAAAGATATTGTTGAAAATGTCAAAAAGGCCTACAGATTACCATATAAGTAGCAGCTATAAGAAACAGAAGAGGCATATATACTTATCTATATATAGTATAGGAAAGTCATGCTGTTGGAGAAACTGCACAGTGGTGTGAGTATAAAATGTCTCACAGAAGAGTGTGATATTGGAATGACCACCAACTATGACCCGCAGAAAAAGAATAAAATGTTGAAGTTCTGTACTGATAGTCATAAACATAAGTTAATGAAAAATAGAGGAGCCCTGCATAAGGCTAAAAATGAAGAATCTCAATCATGTGGTAAAAGAGTGGATCTGTCAGCACTGCAGCAAACACATGCCACTGAATGAATAAGACAAAATCTGTCATGATGAACTAAAAATTGAAGGTAAAAGAAATTTAAGAAAACATATGGCATTAGATTTTTAAAGATTTGTGGTAATAAAGTATCTACCAATTATGTTCCAGCAAAGAAATTTATTGATGAGTTTTCCAAATTTACGGATGAAATTCTGAGAGCAGAACAAGACTGTAATGCCAATGAAACATTATCATTTTGCTGTTATTGTCCCAGAAGGCTGATGACAGCAGATGACAAGACAGCCCCCAAATGAATTACAGATACCCAGGATAGAAGAACTGTTCTGGGATATGCTAATGCAGCAGGCATGTGTATGTGTAAACTGATTGTGATAGGCAAACGCTTACATGCTCACTGTTCACAAGGAGTGACTTTCTCACCAACTTGTTATTATGCTAGCACAAAGGCATGGATCATCAGAGACATCTTTTCTGATTGCTTTCACAAAGAGGGAAGCTGGACTGAATCACAATTGTAATGTTTTGCTATTCCTTGACAATAGTTCTGTTTATCCTCCAGCAAAAATTATCATAAAAAAAATGTTTATGCCCTGTGCTTTCCCCCAAATGCGATTTCATTAAATGAGTCATGTAACCGGGGTTTTCGTAGATCAATGAAGATTAAATATAAAACATTCTTGAACACCATTCTAGCAGCATTGAACAGAGACATGGAGTGGAAAGTTTTCAAAAGGAGTTTAGCATAAAAGATGCCATATATGCCATTGCCAAGCACTTGGAACATGGTGACTAAAGACCATGCAAACATGGCACGACATCTGGCCTGTGACCAGGTTCAGTGATGATGATAAATAAGATGGTAACTTTGAAGGATTCCATATGTCAAGTGATAATAAAAATGATACCTGACCTTTCATAAGCAAAAAAATAAATAAATTAATTAAAAATATAAAAGGTCAAAGTCCATGAGTAGAAGAAATGGTTATGGAAGAAGTTTTTAACATAGATAATGAGACTACAGTTGTTGATTCACTGACCAATGGTGACGTAGCCAAAATGATTCTGAATCAAGGCAATTATGATAAGAGTGATGGCGAAGATAATGCTGTTGCAAGCAGAAAAAGTGCCTCCAGATGATGTGGAGAAAATGTGTGATGAGCTTATTGAAGAACTTGAGCAGCAAGTTTATAATAAAACAAGACATCATGTCAGTTTATAAGATCAAAGAAGACCCCTAAGGCAGAATCCTTTATGAATGAGGAAGATGATTTTGAAGAAAATATTTTTTAAAGCCATCCAGCAGAACACCTCCTCATCGCTGGAGGACCCTCTTTTTCTGTCCCTTAAAAACTTCTGATGTTTCTTCTCACATGAAAAGATAAAATATAGTGTATGATTTCTATTTACTTTTCATAGGTTGGAACAGAAAGTCTGCTGTTATTTGTTGTTGCTATAGTGTAACATCTGATGCAAGCATTCTGGTGATACTGTTGTGCTGCTTAGTTAACATGAACACATTATTTTTCTCACTGTGTAATTTTTTTTTAATTAAGTTATTATGTGTGAATAAGTGCAAGAAAATACTTTCTTACCAGTAGAATATAAATTTAGGGAATTGTAGTGAGGCCAAACAAATGCAGCTAGCCCACAATGGGAGGTTGAAATGGATCCATTGCATTGGAATTCAAACTTTGTATGATGTGCAAAACCATTTAAAATATTATATAAACTTCCTTTCAAGCTGTGTGTAAGGTGTATATAAAATGTAAATGAATTTCATGCTTAAACTCGGGTCCTATCTCTACGACATCTCACTATGTATATGTGAATAGCCTAAAATTTGAAAAAAATCTGAAATTTGAAGCACTTCTCATCTTAAGCATTTTGGATAAGGGGTATTCAACATGTATTTCTAAAGTTGTTAATTGTACATTTGCTATGTGTCTTTTAAAAATCACTTACACGTACTATCATCTGTTTCTATCACTAAAAGAATGTGCGAATGAGGAAGATGATTTGATTAGAAAATTCTAATCAAATTTCCACAAGATAAATCCACTGACTTTGTTATATCCCAAGAGAAAAGAAAAAAAAAGTGACTCCTAAGACATAGCAAAATCCAAGGTAATAACATCTTCACTAACTAGTCTCCCTACTTGTAGTTTAATTTAAAACACTGTTTCTGTTCAGGGCTGGCTGCTCACATCTGTAATTCTAGCACTTTGAGGGGCCAGGGTGAGAAGATTACATGAGGCTAGAAGTTTAAGAACAGCCTGGGCAGCAGAGTGAGACCCCATCTCTAAAAAAAAAAAAGTCTTTAGCATAAAAACTATCTTTGGCTTATCAAAGTACTTAAGTTCAATTTTCTGTCACATGATTTATGTAAGAGAAGAAATAAGAGTGTTTGAAAACAGTTTACTCTTGAATGAAATCAAGAAAAAAATCAAAATATTTATAATAAATATACTTTATGATGTGTTTCATTACTTTTAAAATAATGTGTATATACATATACACACACAAAAAGTTTGACCTTTTCTTGGAATAGATTAAAAAATAAGATTTTGTGGAAAGTTGATGAATTTTAACATCCAAAGATTAGATTTAGATTAGAATCCCCAAATTCTTGATGTTTGAAATGAAATATAATTAAAGTGTAGAAATGGTCAAAAATCCTCCAAAGTGATTAATCATCATAGCTATAACACTACAAAAATTAAATTAAATTCAAATTTATGAAATTAAAGTCAAACATGCCAACTTTATCTTTAGAAGTTTAAAAAATAATTACTTTCAGTTTCCAAAGTGATCTTCATAAGTTATACCTTTTAAATATTTAGCACTAGTTGTTTATAACAGGGATTATAATGGTAATATCTGGATTATCTTACAATTAAATTTTTAAGATAGCTAGCAGCTACCAATTATTTTAGCACTCTTTATAGCCCCAAATTACAGCAATCTTTGAAAGAGTTTCAGGAGAAATAGTAGCTCATTTCTTAGTGGAGAACATAAACTGAGTGAATTACATATCTATGGAATCTGAGTCTAATTGATGTTTAAACTCTTCAAACATGTCAAAATATAGTTTAAAAGGTTGAAAACATGACATTCATATAAAAATAAATACATGGCAAAGATTTATTTAACATTAATAAACAAGGAAAGTAAGTCAGTTTTAGAAAAAGCATAAGAGAAACAAAAGTATTTATAGTGACTGAATAAAAGAATGTTTGTGAAATTACCCACAAAATTGAATAATGTCTTATCTGGCAAATGGGAAAAAAAAGGGAGAAGAAGAAGGGAAAAAAGAGTAACCTCATGTTTCAGAAACAAATAGCATGTCTGCAGGAAAAATTTATTGGCATTGCTATGAATATCAGGCATGCTAAGGTTTATGCTTAAAGAAGTATAAAATAACATAATAGTAAGTAATAAATTGAATCAAAGGTCCATAAGCAGATAATTCTTGAGTGGGCCTCCTAGACAGTGCTTTAGTATAGTATTCAGTGCTTCTAAATATTATACATCATATTTGCTTGATTTGGTTTAATTTTATATAAGTCTTATTTGTTTTTCAATTCTAAGGCTAGAAACGTTAAAGAAAATCTTTATCAGGTTACATATGTAGTACTTAAAAAAATTTTTTTTTATTGTTTCAGGTCAATTTGAGGGTACAAAAAATTAGGTTGTGAAGTTTTTAGGTAAAGTCTTTTCTTACAATTGTGTCCTGCCCCCAAGAAATGTGCCACACACCCAAACATTGTGCCCATTAGGTGGGAACACACCCACACACTCAACCTCTTCTCTCCCCTTTGTCCTGTTCCCTTGTCCCCTACCTTGAAATGACTTGAGATTTTCTCTTTATGTAGTCGTGTATTAGATCATCTACTGGCTTCATATTAGTATTGAGTATTAGATTAGTATTAGATTCTTGCTTCTCCATTCATGTGTTACTTTACTAAGAAGAATGTGTGCCAACTCCAGCCAGGTTAACACAAAAGATGTAAAGTCTCCATCTTTTTTAATGACTGAATAGTATTCCATGGTTTCCATATACTGCAGCTTGTTAATCCACTTCTAGGTTAATGGGCATTACACATTTTGGCAATTGTAAATTGAGCTGAGATAAACAGTCTAGTGCAAATGTCCTTATGATAAAAGTTTTTTTTTTTTTTTTTTTTTTTTTTACTTCTGGGTAGAAGCCCAGTAATGGGATTGCAGGATCAAATGGGAGGTCTAGTTTGAGTTCTTTGAAGATTCTCTATACTGACTTCCAAAAAGGTTGTATTAGTTTGCAGTCCTACCAACAGTGTAGAAGTGTTCCCTTTTCTCCACTTCCATGCCAGCATTTGCAACTTTGAGACTTTGGGATGTGGCTATTCTTACTGCAGTTAGGTGATATCTCAGGATAGTTTTGACTTGCATTTCTATGATGATTAGGGGTGATGAGCATTTTTTCAAATGTTTGTTAGCTGTTCATCTGTCTTCAGAGAAGGTTCTATTCATAGCTCTTGCTCAGTGATAGATGGGATTGTTTGCTCTTTTTTTATTGATTAATCTCAGTTCTCAGTAGGTTCTAGTTATGAACCCTTTGGCAGATTCATACCCTGCAAATATCTTTTCCCACTCTGAAGGTTGTTGTTTGCTTTATTTTTTGTGTCTTTAGCTTTGCAGAAGCTTTTCAGTTTAATTAAGTCCCATTTCTTTATTTTTGTTGTTGTTACTATTACCAAATGAAGTCTTTGTCATAAAATCTTTCCCAAGTCCAACATCATCAAGAGTATTTCCCACATTTTCTTCTAAGATTTTTATCATTTCATGTCTTAGATTTAAATCTTTTATCCATCTTGAGTCAATTTTGTAAGTGGTAAAAGGTGTGGGTCCGGTTTCAGTTTTTTAAACGTGGTTGTCCAGTTTTCCACACCATTTGTTGAATAGGGATTCTTTTCCCCACTGTATGCTTCTGTTTGGTTTATCAAAGATCAGATGACAAGTAGATAGTGATTCCATATATGAATGTCTATATTTTTGTGCCAATACCATGCTGTTTGTTTGGTAGGGTGATGCCTTGGGCTTTGTTTTTATCACTAAGAATAGCCTTGGCTGTATGGATTTTTTTCTGGTTCCATACAAAATGGAGTACTATTTTTTCCAGTTCTTCAAATTGTGATGTTGGTATTTTAATGGGGATTGCACTGAATCTATAAATTGCTGTGGGTAAAATAGACATTTTAACAATGTTGATTCTTCCCAGCCAAGAACATGGAGTGTTCTTCCTTTTGTTAATATCTCCTGCTATTTCTTTTCTTAGGGTTTCATTATTCTCTTTGTAGAAGTGCTTCACCCCTTTTGTTAGGTATATTCCTAAGTATTTCATTTTCTTTGAAGCTACTGCGAAGGGAATTGTGTCCTTGATTTGCTTTTCAACTTGGCTATTATTGGTGTATACAGAGGCAACTGATTTGTAGACATTGATTTTATACCTTGAGACATTACTATATTTCCTGATCACATCTAGTTTTGTGGTTAAGTCTCTGGGGTTTTCTAAGTATAAGATCATATATCATCAGCGAAGAGCAAGAGTTTGACCTCCTCTGCCCCCATTTGAATGCCCTTTATAGCCTTTCCTTGCGTGATTGCATTGGCCTGAACTTCCAGCCCATTGTTGAATAATACTTGTGATAGTGGACATCCTTGTCTGGTTCTAGTTCTAAGTGGAAAAGCTCTCTGACTCCATTCAGTATGACGTTAGCTGTGGGTTTGTCATAGATGGGTAGTACTTATTCAAGTGTATGAATTCTACTTTTAATATCCCCAGAATCTGCTAGATATCCAATTAGCAAGGGATTGGTCCTTTATCCCATTGATAGGGCCATGATCTTATAATACATAGAAGGTACTGGACCAGTTTCCTGGGAGAGCTTTGTAGACTTTGATTCATCATCTCATTTACAACCATTGTTCCTTAATGGTGGGCTTATAGTTCTGACTTAATTAGATTTTTACTCAAACATGACAGGGTTGTCTTGTACATGATCTTGACTACACAACTGATACTCCATTTTAAAAGAGACTTCTATTTAACCTTGAAAATAACTACATCGTCACTAAAATTAAAGAATTTTAGTAAAACTACATTTTTATGAGAAAAATGTGTGAGAAACAATGAATGAGTTATCATTTAAGAATGTTTTATTTTCTTCTGCAAAAGCATAATCTAATAAACTGAGGCTTAAAGGTTAGAGACTGCTTCATAGAACCATTGAAAATATCAATAATACTTTTAACAAAATAGAACACACACAATATTTTCCTTATCGGTCCATTTTAGTGCTATGCAATTAATTATTGTTCCTCTTGATCTTGGGTCAGCAGTGTGCTTTTATAAACTTACTGGCTTCTAGAATAAAATGAACTGCTGACTTAGTTATCTGATATAGTCTTTAAAGTCATTAAGTGATGTCATGTTAAGCTCCAGGGCCTACCCTAAGAAGTCTATTTCCTCAAGTATGAATAGTTAGAAACACCTGATATGTGTTTCTCCAGCAGACAAACTTTTTTTTCTTGAAGACCAGATTTCTGTCCTATAGCCAAGTCTTCAGATAAGCATGAAAGGAAACCATTAACTACCCATTGATATAATGGAAAGACTATGTTTAATTTATTACAGTAACCGTCAATATTAGGATGGAGCAGAGTAACATTCTGCATTAATGCACAAAGCTATGTCCTAAGCATTTCATTAATGTTTCCTCAATGGTTGAGTAAGAAAAGTAGAATCTCGCTTTCATGTTTTTGTAAAGAAGGGAGAGGCCCCTTTCCCCCCACTTCTCTTTAAAGTGCTTCCTTGGAGACTATTATGGGCTTGAGGAAAGGAACAACCTTGTGACTTCACCATCTTCAGGTTTCTGATTCCTGCTACTGTAAACACCTCCAGGATTAGCGCAGTGATCTCTCTTAAGGTATATAGGAGATAAACATGGGCACAGCATGTATCTGTTAAGAAGATATGAGAAGTTTTAATTTTTCTTTTTCAATTTTATCATATATGTGTGAAATGATCTCCCAAATTTGTAAACACTTTTTGGATACATTTACATACAGGGTAAATGTGAAATGCTGATTCACTAGTAAGTTTTGTTTTCTCTCTCTTTTCACTATGAGTATGAAGGGTCTTTGTCTGGCTTCCCAAGAGTTTTAACAATTGTGATGTTATCCTATGAAATATAAGATACTGCCATACTTTAGAAGCTAATGAGTTAACTTGCCATATTTTCATGGATGCTGGGTCATAGGTTAAAGACTATTTATTACTCACAGCAAAGCAAGCAGCATGAAATTCATCTTCACATTAGGTCCCTGTGCTTACTGATTCATAAATGGACCAATGTAAAGGAGACCCAGTAGGATGCTGTGTACACAGTGGGTTTGCATCACAGATGAGAAAGCAAGAATTAACTGAGAAAATAATATTCATCATGAAGGCACTATGAATTTTCAGGGCCTTCCTGCAAAGTATGTAGTCTCTAAAACACATATTAATAATAACTTACCCATACAAAACTATTTGATAACCAAATTTAAAAGTATTCTATCTTTCTTAGGAATTATCTAGAATTGCAAATCGCACAAATGGGACTCATTAGCTATTTTAATTAAACCAGTGTAAGAAGCTTAGGAAGCTCAATTAACTAATCTCTTCAAGAGGAAGCAAATCCAAATATTATAAAAATACTGTTTTACTTTTTAGAAAGTTTTACTCTCTGCTGCTAGACAAAGGGAAATTAAATATTTAATTAAATTTATAAATTCAAACTTATCAAACTGCTCTCATTTGTCTAAGATTCACCTTGTTTATGTTAACTGGTTTCTTGTAGGAAAAAAAGGTCTTCCTAGCTAGCACTTTTAGTGAGATTGGTTTGTTTTTCTCTTAAAATGCTAGCACATTTATTATTTATTTTCTGGGAATATTAGAATTACATTGATGTTCATTACTTTATATATCAGGACAGATTTAATTTATTTTTAAAGCCTTTGTATCTAATATATTAATGCCCTTTGGAGTAAGAAAATATTTTACACATAATAAGAGGTCAAGGCTGTTCTCACTTATAGACATATGCACAGAGACATTACAGCCTTTGTCTATATTAGACATAGGTCAAAATTCAACACATAATCACATGCACACAAATCACTGGTCCAGATTCTAAAGCACTCTTCTTTCCAATGAGCATGAAATATTTTCTTAATTGATTTGAACTTGTAAATAGACAAGTAGACTAAAGAAAAAAAGGCTAATCACTCAGTTACCTCTCAACCGTAAGAGGAATAAATTTCTGTTTCTGTGAACTCAAGATTATTAAATGGTCAGACTGTGAAACCAGGATTTTAAAATTTGCTTTCTTCTACAAACCAAAAACAGAAACAAATTTAGTCAGGATATAGAAACTTAAACCATAGGGGGGTGGGGGGAAAGAAACAAAAGTCAATAGAATTAATATCAACTGCAACTTGACATTTTCTCTAGAAGCCATGAAAGAATGTATACTGCTTAAAACACACAGTGTATTTCTTGAGCAACTCAATTTTGTTAGTTTAGGAAGATGGACCTATTTGGACATTTTAGCGAGGGCTCCAAAACTGTTACAGTGTGATTTTTTTTTTAAAGTTTAACACATCAATCTCAAATAAAGTGAGCACATATTACAAACTTACTTAACTAAATAATAAAATCCTGCCAAGGAACTTAGGTTCAAAAATACATAGAAGATGGTGCAAAGACCTTAATGGATAACTCATCAAAAAAGTTATATAAGTGGCCAATAAACGTATGAAAAATTTGTTCCACCTCATATGTCACCAGGAAAATTCAAATTAAAAGAAAGAAATGCCACCACATATCTACTAGAGTGGCAAAAACCCAGAACCTAACAACTGCAAATGCTCGACAAGAGTGTGGAGCAACAGGAACTCTCATTCATTGTCTGTGGGAACAGAAAATGGTATGACCACTCTGCAAGAAAGTTTCACAGTTTCTCACTAATCTAAACATACTTTTACCATTCAATCTAGCAGGTAGGCTCCTTGGTATGAAAAAGCTGAAAACTTATGTCCACGCAAAATCCTGCAAACTGATGTTTATAGCTGCTTCCTTTATAATTACCCAAACTTGGAATTACCAAGATATGCTTCAGTAGGTGAGTGGAGAAATAAACTGTGGTACATTTGAACAATGAAATATTGTTCAGTGCTAAAAATAAATGAAGTGTTAAGTCATAGAAAGACATAAAGAAACTTACAATGCATATGATAAAGTGAAATAACAAATTTTAAAAGGCTATCAATTACTTGATTACATACTGGAAAAAACAAAATTAGAGGAAGAATAAACACAACCAGTGTTGCCATGGACAGGAAAAGATAGAAGAGGGAGAACTTTTAAATCAGTGACATACTCCGTAGGATACTATAATAGTGAATATATGTAATTATACATTTGCCCAAACTTATCAAATACATAACACCAGGAGTGAATCCATCTGGTGTTGGACTTTGGGTTCATGATCACCATTTATCAATGTAAGTTCATCAATTGTATCAAATGACCATTCTAGTAGGGATGTCGATAATTGGGGGAGCTATACATGTGTGGGGACCAGGGACATACGGAAAATCTCTATACCTTTCTCTAAGTTTTTTGTGAAACTAAAATTGCTCAGAAATGTGTCATAATATGTGTGTGTGTGTGTAGCTATGTATCATATATAAAGTCGCATATGTATGTATGAGACGTAAGTAGTTATGAAAGAACAATAGGATAAGACTGTGGAATCATATGCAAAACTGGTAATCCATGAAGGCCAAAAATAAATAAATAGAAAGCTAAATCATTTAGCTTGTAGTGTTCTTTCTACAGACAGGAATGATTTGTCCATTGACAGCATAAATTTATTTTCATTGTTATTGGAGAAGAATATTTATGTTGCTATTATATTTCTACCTAGTAACATGTGAATATTTAACAGAATAGTACAATAGCCCAAATAAGGAAATAGCAATAAGATGGCAGATTAGGAAGGTCTAGCTCTTGTCTGACCTAAAAAACAATTTTACAACTATCTATGGATGCAAGTGCCTCTGGGAGTGCTTCAGAGTCCATTAAAAATAATATTTCACAGAAAAAGGTTGAAAGAACAGTTTCATTTTATTCATGTCACTGATACCCAGGCCTGCAGAATTCAGTGCTAAAAGGAATTTCTCCCAGCCACACATTCCCCAAAGAAGAAAACAAACAAAAAAAAAAAAACAAAATTGAAAAAGAAAAGAAAAGAAACAGCAAGACAACTCGAGCAGTCTTTGCTGCCAAGGACCCCTATAGTCTTTGCTTTCAGAGAATAAAGTAGAATCCAGTTTTCAGAGCCCATGTAACCATATCTCCCTAGCACCCACACCCAGCCAGTGTCTCTGTGGCTCCCTAACCCTCTGCTAACACCATCACACGTTCCTCAGTGAAAATCTTTTCTTTCTAAAGCCAATCCATAAATTCTGGGAGAAGTGAATGTTCTTTAAATGTGCAAAAACTAAAGAAAGGCTACAAACAATATTAAAAAAAAAAAAAAGGAAACATGATACCACCAAAGGAAGACAACATATTTCTAATAACCAGTTCCAAAGAAATGGGCATCTAAATATTGTCTGAAAAAATCCAAAATGGTTGTTTTAAAGCTCAGTGAAGTAAAGGAGAACACATGCTTCTCAAAAACGAGGATAATAATAAGTGAACAAAAATGAGATATTTAACAAAGAAATCAAACAAATTCTGGAGCTAAAGAATGTGATGACTGAAATAAAAGTGCAGTAGAGAACAGAAGACTTGATTGAGCAGAAATAAGAATCAGCAAACTCAAAACCGGGTGATTTGAAATTATCCAATCAATAGCCTTTAAGGAAAGTCACATCCATTTCTGGTTTACTTACTAATTGTTAATACTATAAATAGTTGTTAAACACTATCAAAGGTTTTATGGCACTGATATAATTTTTCTCTTTTATTCTGCAATGTGTTAAAATATGCTAATTTTTTTCTGATATTGCACTATTCTTGCATCCTAAGATAATTCCAGCTTGGTCATGATATATTAATTTTTAAATACAGTCTTTGATTTAGATAGCTAGTATTTTATTTAGGTTCATAAGTAAAATGGGCCCATAATTTTTAAAATTCCCAAATCTTCTTTATCTTATATTTTATTTTTGTTTGAGACAGAGCCTCAAGCTGTCACCCTGGATAGAGTGCGGTGGCATCACAGCTCACAGCAACCTCCAATTCCTGGGCTCAAGTGAGTCTCCTGCCTCTGCCTCTCAAGTAGCTGGGACTCCAGGCACCCGCCACAACACTGGCCCTTTTTTTTTTAGTTGTAGCCATCATTGTTGTTTGGCAGGCCTGGGCTGAATTCGAACCCACCAGCTCAGGTGTATGTGGCTGGTGCTTTAGCCTGTTGAGCCATGGGTGCCGAGCCTTTATCTCATTTTAGAATCAAGACTAATTTAGCCTTACAAAATGAGCCCTTCATCTCTCTCTCTCTTTGTGCTACTCAAATGCCTATGTGCTTTCAGCTCTATTTCTGTTCTTCTGTGTGCACCGCCAATATCTGGTTCATAGTAGGGACTTAATAAAAATTTCTTTGGCATGTGGTTGAAGAGGAATTACATCAAGGCATCAAAAATGGGTCATGCTTGAGATGATCTAGGCAGTTGGCCAGGATTTCACTGACATCACTCTTCTTTCCTTTCTTGCCTATTCATCTATCATCTGTTCTCTGACCGCCAGGTTACCAGCAAGAAAGTGAATTTAGTGTTTCTGTGTTTATGTCTTTTTGTTTTCTTAACTGTGTCTTTTAAAAATAAAAAATTTTTAATTATGATGAAGTTCAAATTTTTCAATGTATTTCTGTTATAATTTTTACTTTATGTGTACTCTAAGAAATATTTGCCTAAGCCAAGATCACAAACATTTTTTTCCCATGTTTTCTCCCAAAAGTTTTAGATTTTACATTAATTCAAGTGAATATTTGTTTATGCTGTGCATGATTTCTTATTTTCCAAATGGAAGTCTAATTATTTCAGTACTGCTTATTAAAAGATCATGCTTCCTCAAGTAAATGACTTTGGCATGTTTGTTGATAATTGATAACCAGAAAGAAATTATCCAGTCAAAGTAGAAAAGAGAATAAAAAAGAGTGAAAACCTGCAAGAATAATATGACATCATCAAGTGAACCAATATGTGCATTGTGGGAACCAAAGAATGAGAAGAGAGAGAAAGAAATAGCCAAAAATAAGTTTATTTTTAAAACAATAAACAAAGGCTTTCAAAATCTTGGGAAGAAAATAGACATCCTGATCAAAGAACCCCAAATGATTCAAATAGATGGAACATAAATATGTCTATATCAATATAAATTACAATTAAATAATCAGAATCAAAGATAAAGAGGAAATTTGAAAGCAGTAGGAGAAAAGTGATTAATCACATACATGAGATTCCCTGTGAGATTATCAGCAGATTTCTCAACAGAATTCTTGTAGTTTAGGAGAGGGGAATAATTTATTCAAAGTACTGATATTAAAAACTCTGCCATCCAAAAATATTATTCCTAGAAAAAATGAAGGAACACACACACAAAATAAAATAAAAATGAAGGAAAAATAAAGTCCTTGTCAGACAGGTAAAAAATTGAGGGAGTCTATTACAACTAGACCAGACTAAGAAATGCTTGAAAGACTTCTTTAAATTTAAATAAAAAGATGCTAAGTAGGAACACAAAGGCATATGAAAATGTACATGTCACTGGTAAAGGTAAATGTATAGGCAAAGATAAACTAATGTAATATTATAATAGTGGTACATAAATTACCTCTAACACTTATGTAAAAGTTAAAAGACAAAACTATTAAAATAACTGACACAAAAATTTGTCAATGAATGCAAAATATTTTTAAAAGTACACATTGACTTTAGGAACACAAGTGTGAGCAAGGGAAGTAAAAGTCTAAAGTTTTGGGTTTCTATTGAAGTTAATTTAGTGCAAAATACATGGTTATGACAAGATATTCTATGCAAGCCCCTAGTAAGTACAAAGAATTTATAATATAAGATAAGCAAAATATAAAGAGAAAAAATTAAAATAAATTTTCAGGAAGAAAAGCCCCAACACCATAACAAAGGAAAACAGCAATGGAAAAAGAGAGGAACAGAAAAACTTGCAAAACTTCATAGAAAGCAGTGAATAAAATGTGAAAGGTATGTCTTCACTTGTCAAAAATTACTTTAATTATCTTATAAATGTTTAAAGTTTCCAGCAAAATATATAGAATGGCTGAATGAATAAAAGACAAGATTTTGTGAAATGCTATCTACAGAAGACTCGCTTTATATTTAAGGACCACATAGGCTGAAAGTGAAAGATGAAAAATGATATTATATGTAAGTAGTAGTCCCCCCAAAACAGGAGCAGCTATACTCACACGAGACAAAACAAACTTTAAGTCAAAAACTGTCACAAAAGATAAAGAAGGTCACAAGATAATAATAAAAAGTCCAATTCAATGGGAAGATATAACAATTGCAAATCTAGATGTACCCAACATGTGAGTACCAAAACACATAAAGTGAATATTGACCAATCTGAACAAAGAAATGGAGAGTAATACAGTGACAAAAAGAGACTTCAATCCATTTTCAGTAACATATACAATATGCAGACATAAAATCAATAAAGAAATAGTCCTCAAAACAACAATATAAACCAACAAGACCTAAGAGATATGTGCTGAACTTCCCTCATCCGCAGAAAACACATTCTTCTCAAATAAAAATGGAAAATTCTCCAAGATAGACCACATGGTAGGCCATGAGTCTTACCAAATTTAAGAAGAATGAAATCATTCAAGTTATCTTTTTTTGAGCATGATAGAATGAAATTAGAAATCATCAACATGAAGAAAATAGAAACATTCACAAACATATAGAAGCTAAATGAACAGCCATTAGGCCAAAGAAGAAACCAAAGGAGAGTTTTTCAAATATCCTGATTCAAATAAAAATGAAAATATATAACATATCAAAGCTTATGAACAGCAGAAAAAGCAATATGAAGAAGGAAGTTTAAACAATGAACATCTACATTAAAAAAGAAGAGCAATTACAAACAATCAAATATTATACCTCAAGGAACTAGAAAAAGAGCAAACTAATCCCAAAGTTAGGAGAAGAAACAGAATTATAAAAATTATAGCAGAAATAAATAAATTAAACAATAGAAAAATATCAATAAACCCATGACTGGTTTATTGAAAAGAAAAATGAAATTAGAAAACCTTTTGTTAAACTAAGTAAAAAGAAAAATGACTGAAATAAATCAGTCTGAATGACTGAAATAAAAATGACAGAAATAAATAAAGAAATGACTGTAATAATAAAGAATACATTAACAAAGGAAGTTGTCTTGACATCGATCTGGGCAACTCAGTTTTCAATACAACACCAAAAAGAACAAGCAAAGGAAAAAAAAAGCATAAACAAATGAAAGATTATGTCAAAACCCCAAACTTCTATTGGGTATATATCCTGAAGACCAAAAATCACATCATAATAAAGATATATGTACCAGAATGTTTATTGCAGCCCAATTCATAATTGCTAAGTCGTGGAAGAAGCCCAAATGCCCATCAACCCACGAATGGATTAATAAATTGTG
>CAUYON010014299.1:0-13757 GCA_963573935.1 Arctocebus calabarensis | reverse complement strand
TCAATGTCTTTATATAGTGATCAAGAAAATGCCATGAAGGCTATCTGTAACAGTACGGTCAAAATATTTCTGATTGTATATGAAGCACATTGTGCCCTATGATTGCACCAATGTACACAATTATGATTCAATAAAATTATTTTAAAAAAAAGAATTCTACAATGGAGAGCTACAAAAGAGAAAGTGTTACAAGCTGAATAAATTGCTACAATGACAGGTAAAAGTTTGTGTCAGATGTGGTAAAGGTTTATTGTTGGATCCATGGGCACCTGGAGATGTGTATGGGGTAGGGGGTGCTGGAAAGCAAGGAACTAGATAGATAACTCTAAGGGAAAGAAAGACAGTGGTGTTGACGGAGAAAGAGGAGCAGGAAGGGTGAACCTGGGCCCTCAGGGAATTGAGAGCGCCACGTGTCTCTGTCTTGTACTTCTGAAGTTAGGCACACACTTGTAAGAGTGGCAAAGATTGTCAGCAAAGCTGATCCCTGTGATATAGGATGATGATTATAGTGGCCATTTATGCTCCTGCAGCTCAGAGATATGTGAAGTGTACATAAAAGTATTTAAGAGGCAGAATGATTAGAAGGGGAAGGGTCCGGAAAAAAACAGATACACACAATGATTGGAAAGGGGGAAGGATCCAGAAAAAAACACATACACTCATAGGAAAAAAAGTGTGGATCCACATGTGGCCCTTAGCTTCTTATGTGGTAATGAATGAGACAAAGGTCAAAACCATATCTGTTATCTTTTTTCATTTTCAGCTGAAGGAGACAGCATTATCTGTTAGATCTGGAGCTTCCATGATTCAGTGATGAAATAGCTAATCAAAGGCACTCGGAAAAGAAGCAGTAATTTCATACAACACCACAAAAGCAATCATGGCTTCAGATCTTAAGACTGCATCTCTGAGGCTATGTTCCATGGCGTCTGAACTTAAATTTCCATCAACGCACACTGAAGGTAGAATACAAACAAAAAGAAAAAGTTAAAACTCACTCCAGGACCTCAAAAAACTTAACAAGAACTGGGTAAAACCTTTATGCCTCAGCAATATGACAGCTTCAGCTAACCACAAAAATCAAAAGGTTGTCCCTATATTAGTAAGATATTTTAATGAAATTCTTGGAGATAATGTAAAAGTTTTTGAACTTGATGTCCTGCCAGGTGTGACAAGTGACTGATTATACTTTCTCTACTCTGGGGGCAGCACACTGGCTGATAAGATGATTAGCATGTCAGCTGATGATATCAATATTAACTTCGAGATGGAAAATCTGACCAGTTCAAAGACTTTTTTCTAGAAATTGATGACTAACTTCAACAAAACCTTTGTGAAGATCAATTCTAAGTATATTCATATCAACTCTACAAATGACACCTCCAATGATTTTCCAGTTTTTTAAAGAAAATTGTTCTTGTAAAAACTTTTTTCTGTTTATATGGTATGAATAGGTCACTGCAATAGTTTGATGATTTGGTCAAAGTGCAGTACTAATAGTGTTACCTGCAAATCAAGATAGCTGAGACTTATGCCTCTTTCAAAATCGTTTCAAATAGTTTATGCTTCTAAAATTGGTTTAAAAATTGAAGATTCTAATTCAAAACATTGGTTCTAGCTTTCAGTAAACCACTTCCACTTTTTTACATGATGCTTTTTCTAAAAGAAGAGGTAGAATATATAATGAAGGCTGTGCATTTCTAGCAATAGGAAAAAGTCATAAATAATTCTAAGTTTTCACTTTCATTTCAAATTCAGAGAATTGCAAAAGAGCGTCATTAACAGTGGTTTTCACTTTGGTTTAGATCTATATCAAAACAGATGAGTTATATCTGCCTAAATCATGCAACTTTGAGAGAGGTAAGTCTTAGTAGGCCGACCGTTAATACTGCCTTCACTTAGGGGAGAAACTACAAATAAAATCATCCAGAAAAATTAATAGTCCCTTTCAAAGTTCTGTACCTTCTTTATCATTATCGTGCCAGGATCTTTTTAATGAACACCATGTCCTTAAATCATAGTTTAATGAGAACTTACTAGCCTAATGGGTAAAGAGAAAGATCTACAAATGAGAAACAACAGAATACGCTGAAATATTTTTTTTGTCCTGTGTATGGTAGTAGCCCTGTCTCATTTTAAAAGTGCAAATTCACTAATGGGTACACCAGGATGGAGAGGCAGATTTCAGCAAGAACAATTTTAGAGACTGGGAAACATCTTCAGGTTCACTGAGCATTGAAACTAGGGACTCTCTCATAGTATTCAAATCAAGTACTCAGAGAATTGATAGAGATAGTTGAGAAAATTAGGCGAAATAATCAATGAACCAGCTACATTCCTCAAAAAATGCAAAGAAAACAAGTTGCTATCAGCATCATTATTGAATAAATGATTAAGAAAGAAAATATTAAATCATGTAGATGTGCCATATGTAAATCTTCAGACAGACTATGAGTCATTGGGAAAAGATTTTATGAGTTGAGCTCATTTAAAGTAATTTTTGAGTTATAGACTGTTTTTGAGAGCAGTGTTAGGACTATACAAAATTAAGGAGATAGTGTAGAGTTTTCACATTCTCTACTCCCTCTTGTCACACTGGGGATTAGTGTGGAGGTTACACTTACACCACAACTTATGAGCCAATGTTGACACTTTATTGCTAACTAAAATCCATACTTTAGAACGTGTCCCTGTGTTATATAGTTCCGTGGTTTTATTATAGGTATTTTTACTAAATTTTGTACTTATCTTTATTTCATTTTGTTCTTTTAAATAAAAAATAGTTGGCCGGGCGTGGTGGCTCATGCTTGTAATCCTAGCACCCTGGGAGGCTGAGGCAGGTGGATTGCCCTGAGCTTAGAGGTTCAAGACCAGCAAGAGCCAAAGTAAGACCCTGTCTCTATCAAAAAAAAAAAAAAAAAAAAGAGCCAGGAGCTCTGGCAAGCACCTGTAGTCCCAGCTACTTGGGAGGCTGAGGCAAGAGAACCACTTAAGCCCAAGAGTTGGAGGTTGCTGTGAGCTGTGACTCGACAGTACTCTACTGAGCGCCACAAAGTGAGACTCTGTCTCAATAACAAAGAAAGAAAGGAAGGAAGGAAGGAAGGAAAGAAAGAAAAAAGAATAGTCACAAATAAGTATGGTAAAATATAATGTCCATACTTTGAATCAATTTTAATATAAATAAATTCTAGATGGGGTGAGGGAGTCCTCAATTCCTTCCTAGTTTTTGTTGAGACTAGAAGGAAACTATTGTTCCTTACTGGGCCTAAGAAAGAGCTTGGGGAAAGAGACTCAGAAAGTGCAGACAGAAAGTACTTCGACCAGAATCTTAAACACCAGGGCATCAAGCATCCTTAAATCTTAGCAGGGAGAAGTGTTTGTGTGGCCGTTTAAATGAGGCTCTGACACTGTAAGGCCTGGTCCCTGCTTCCCAGATCTCCTCAGCCCTGCCAGCTCTGAGTCCTCCACTGTGCCACTCCTGCCACCCTGCTCCAGGGACTGCCCTAAACTGTCATGTTGCCTTTCTTTCCTATTGCCTTTATGGGTCCTTTTCCAGCCAGATCCCAACCACATAGCTTTTACAAAGTGTCAACAGAAAAGACACATTTCCTTTGTTCAAGGAATTAACAATGGACCTAATAGATATGGTTGCAAAATGGTGTCCCAGAGCTGCCTCCAGTCTTTGGACATACTCAGTTTTGTGGCGTAATGTTGTCCTATGTGCTGTGTTGAATTTGAATTTGTTTGGCCACAATTAAAATTTTTTGCAAAAATCTTGCTTGCTAGGTTCTCTTGAAAAATCAGAAGTGACCATGCACCCAAATTGCTAACAAGCAGTGCATATGAGTGGCAGCTGCCCTCCCTTTAGATAAGATCTTACTCTCTAGTTCCACCCAGACCCCCCCACACACCATTGTCTCCTATCACACTTAGGCCAGTTACTGTATTTACATTATCTATCTAGCCTCCGTATAGTTGAATTTACAATCCTTGGGCTGACTGGCTGTTTTTGTGTTTCCAGTGGCCAAAGAAATCTTAGTGATTCTAAAATATATCCCCATACCAACTGCAGTTCCTCACCAACCCCTGATGGAAAAAAATAAATATTCAGACCAGGCATGGTGGCTCACACCTGTAATCCCAGCACTCTGGGAGGTGGAGGTAGGTGGATTGTTTGAGCTCAGGAGGTTGAGACCAGCCTGAGTCACAGTGAGACCCCATACCTACTAAATAGAAAAACTAGCCAAGCATTGTGGCAGGTGCCTATAGTCCCAGCTACTCGAGAGGCTGAGACAAGAGGATCGCTTAAGCCCAGAAGTTTGAGGCTGCTGTGCACTATGATGCCACAGCACTCAATCCCAGAGTGACAAAGAGAGCTTCTGTCTCCAAAAAAGAAAGTTCACCTATGGCCACTCATACTTTTGTGTGCCAAGAAATCCCCAAAGCCTGTGTTTCTTCTTCATAGTACCTTTTACTTAAAAAATTCCTACTGGGCTCGGCGCCTGTGGCTCAGCGGGCTAAGGCGCCAGCCACGTACACCTGAGCTGGCGGGTTCGTATCCAGCCTGGGCCTACCAAACAACAGTGATGGCTGCAACCTAAAAAATGGCCGGGCGTTGTGGCGGGTGCCTGTAGTCCCAGCTACTTGGGAGGTGGAGGCAGGAGACTCGCTTGAGCCCAGGAATTGGAGGTTGCTGTGGGCTGTGATGCCACAGCACTCTATCCAGGGTGAAAGCCTGAGGCTCGGTCTCAAAAAATAAATAAATAAATAAAAATTAAAAAAAAAAAATAAATGCAGAAAGGAATGATAGAAACAGGAAGTTACTATTAGGCAAAGGGCCAGCACTAAGTGTTATCAATAATCATGGGCAAACAGTATGAAGGTTCCCAAAGAAATCAAAAATAAAACTCCAGGCTAGATGTGCTGGCTTATGCCCAAAATCCTAGTACCCTGGGAGGCTGAGGCAAGAGGATCACTTGAGGTCAAGAGTCCAAGACCAGCCTGAGCAAAGGAAGACCCCATCTACTAAAACTAGAAAAATTAGCCAGGCATGGTGGTGTGTGCTTGTAGTTTTAGGTACTCAGGAGGCTGAGGCAGGAGTATTGCTAGGCTGAGGCCATGACACCACTCACTTTAGCTCAGGTGACAGATTGAGACTCTGTCTCCCCCCTCAAAACAAAACAAAATAAAGCTCCTTATGACCATTCTCTCTGCTGGGTCTATACCCAAAGAAAATGAAATCACCTCATAAAGACACCTGCACTGCCATGTTCATTGCAGCACTATTCACAGTGGCCAACATATGAAAACCAATGGACAAATGAATGGATGAAGAAAATGTGGTATATACACATCAGGGAATATTCAGCCTTAATAAAGGAGATCCTGCCATTTGCAGCAGCGTAGATGAAGCTACAGGACATTACTCTAAATGAAGCCTATTTCATTACCAGACACAGATGGAAAAATACCACATGACCTCATGTGGAATTTTTTTTTGTAGAGACTGAGTCTCTCTTTATCGCCCTTGGTAGAGTGCTGTGGCATCACAGCTCACAGCAACCTCTAACTCCTGGGCTTAGGTGATTCTCTTGCCTCAGCCTCCACAATAGCTGGGACTACAGGTGCCCACCACAACCTCTGGCTTTTTTTTTGTTGTTGCACTTCAGATGGGGCTGGGTTTGAACCCGCCACCCTCAGCATATGGGGCTGATGCCCTACTCATTGAGCTACAGGTGCCACCCATCATGTGGAATTAAAAAAAATCAAATACACAGAAACAGAATTAAATGGTGGTTAACAAGGATGAGATAGAGGCAGGGGAAATGGAAAGATTTGGATCAAAAGGTATAAAGTTGCATTTATGGAGGATAGGTAAGTTAGAATTCTAGTGTACAGCATGAGATAGTATGATGGGCAGGGTGCAGTGGCTCATGCCCATAATCCTAGCACTCTGGGAGGCCCAGGCTGGTGGATTGTCTGAGCTCATGGGTTCGAGACCAGTCTGAGACAGAGTGAGACCTTGTCTCTAAAACAAACTGGGCATTATGCCGGGCACCTGTAGTCCACCTACTCAGGAGGTTGAGGCAAGAGAATCGCTTGAGCCCATGAGTTTGAGGTTGCTGTGACATCACAGCACTCTACCTAGGGCAACATAGTGAGACTCTGTGTCAAAAAAAAAAATGATGATAATAATAATATTGTGTACTGGTAATTTGCCAAGAAAGTAGATTTTAGGTGCTATTAGCGCGCACACACAGAAGGTAACTATAACTGACCCTTGGATGACGTTGGTTTAAACTGTGCAAGTCCACTTACCTACAGGTTTTTTTTCATTCAATAAGATACAGACCAAGTGTGTCTGTCTCTCCTGACAACCCCTTAGCCTCCTCCATGTCCACCACCCCTGAGACATCAAGATCATTCCCTCCTGTTCCTCCTTACATGAGGATGAGGATGAAAACCTTTATGATGATTCACTTCCACTTAATAGTATATGCATTTTTTTCTTTATTTTTTTAGTTTTTATTTTATTTTTATTTTTTTAGAGACAGTCTCACTTTATAGCTCACAGCACCCTCCAATTCCTGGGCTTAGGCGATTCTCTTGCCTCAGCCCCCCGAATAGTTGGGACTATAGGCACCCGCCAAAAGGCCTGGCTATTTTTTTGTTGCAGTTTGGTTGGGGCTGGGTTTGAACCTGCCACCCTCAGTATATGGGGCCGGCACCTAACCCACTGAGCCACAGGCGCTGCCCATTTTTTTCTTTCTTGTAATTTTTCGTAATAATTTTTTCTTTTCTTTAGCTTACTTTATTGTAAGAATACTAGCATATAGGGCACCAGCCCCATATGCCAGAGGTGGTGGGTTCAAACCTAGCCCGGGCCAAAAACTGCAAAAAAAAAAAAAAAAAACTAGCATATAATACATGTGACACAGAAAGTATGTGTTAATTGACTATGTTATCAGTAAGCCTTCTGGTTGACATTAGGTTATTAATAGTTAAATTTTGAGAGAAGCAAAAATTATACAAGGATTTTTGACTATACAGGGGGAGTCAGCATTCCCAACCCCCAAGCTGGATCAACTATTTAGGAGATGCTAATTAAGTATATTATAATTAATTAAGTATGTTAATTCTCTTAACTATATTAAGCAATTCACTACATATATATATATTAAGGTAGTATTTCATAACATCATACTGTGTATCTTAAATACATACAAAAAAATATTGCAATTTCAAAATGAAAGGGGAAAAAAGAACCATGGGCAGATGCATGGTGAAATTAGAGGCGGTTGTTTGTGTGGTTTCTGAACATCTCCCCACAGAACACTTCATAATTTTTTTTGGAGCAGAAAAACCTGCCAGACTCAACCTTGTCCAAGTGATCGAGGTTAATCACCAGGAACAGACATGAAGACAGCACTGATCCCCTACACAATATACTGACGATCAGCATCCCTTCTGTGGGATTCCTGCCCCAAACACAGAACCTCAGTCTGATCCCGAGGAAACCGGACACTGGACAAATCCACCTTGAAGGACACTCTGTAAGAAAACCACGCAGTTCCCGCAAAGCACGTCAAGGTCGTGGAAAGACCTACAATGTCTTTCACAAGTTAAGGGAGAATAATGCAACATGAGGAGTAAATGCAACAATATGAGATGCTAGACCAGAATGAGAACATCAGGGGAAAAATGGGGATATCCCAATACTTCTGGAGATTATTTCCTGGTATTGTGTTGATTAATTTTCTGGCTCCGATAACTATATCGTGGTGATGTAAGATGTTAACATTGCAGGTACAGAGGAACTCTCAATTATTTTTGCAAGTTTTCTTTAAGTCTAAAATTCTTTCTCTTTTTTTTTTTGAGACAGAGTCTTACTCTGTTGTCCTAGGTCAGAGTGACAGGTAGTCAGCCTAGTTCAAATTTCTGGATTCAGTGATCCTCTTAGTGATCCTCTTGTCTCTCAGGTAACAGAGTACAGGTGCCTGCCTCTAAGACCAGCTAATTTTTTGTTTTTAGTAGAGATGTGGTCTTACTCCAGTTGGTCTCAAACTACTGAGTTCAAGTGAACCTCCTGCCTCGGCCTCCCAGAGTGCTAGGATTACATGTGTGAGCCACTGTACCCAATCCTAAAATTATTTCTAAATAGCTAAGAAAAAAAAAAAAAAAACTTGGAGAAAACCAAGAGCTTCTGGGACAAGCCAAAGGTGTCTGGAAGCATGCTTCAGATGTCTGTGGCTCTTAAGGTACTGGTACAGATCTCTTCTCCATAGCCTGTGGTGCCAAGGGTTACTATGGGTGACACTTCTCAGCCAGGATAGCAACACTCAGAGGTCCAGTGCAAAAGGTCACAGCAAGGCTCTGATAGTCCCAGGCAGCCCTGAGCCAGGTACTGGGTCTGTCTGGTTTGCAAGTAGACCAGGGCCTCTCTCAGCATGGTATACCCTGACCCTGGCCAGCTCCCTGGAGCCAAGGAGCAGTAGGGCCTTAGACAAAAGCTTTCCTTCACCTGTGCTCTGTCTCTATCTCTGCCTGTGGGGCTGAGAATGGGAGAAATATATATGCATTGCTCAGCACAATAGCAGCTATTGTTTATTAATTCCTTTTGCTCCAGTGTGCTCTAATCTGCCCAACCTTAACTGAGGAGTGTCAGTTATGCTTTACAGCTGGGGGAGCTGAGGCACCTAAGGTGCTTGCCTGGCTGAGCTGAGAGGATAATGATGACAATCACCACAGCTAATAATGGGGGTGGGGTACCAGGTTGCTCTTTTATTCCTCATAGTGAGGTATAATCGTCCTACTTTGCAGAGGAGACATGGCAAAGCTTGTCTGAGTCTAGGGGCAGAGGTCACGCAATCATGCAAACTCCAAAGCCATGGCCAGGTCCTTCTCTGTGGAACCCTGACCCCCTCCCCCAGCAGACCACAGCTACCCAAGCCAGTCTCAACACTATTTAATCCTCAAAGTCCCTCCTAGAGAGCCATGTGCCCCTTAATCTAGAATTTCCTCAACTCAGAGGAATAGTTTGGGGGAGGTAGTAGGCAAGAGTCTGGCCAAATTAAAGATAGCAACTCAAAAAGTCACCAGAACACGAACTTCAGAGGCAAAAAGATGACTTGGGCTCCTGGGCTGAGATCTTAGGACATCAAGAGCCCTAGGCACTGATTCCAGTGCCCAGTGTGACTCTGCCCCAGGATGTGAACCTAGAAGAGGTGACCCAAGCATTTGCAGAAACAAGTTAAGAGTCCAGACCACAAAGGTGAAGACTCTGGTTAACCAGTCCCCACCCTGGGCTGATGCCAAAGGGCTGCCTGGTAGAAAGAAGGTGGCAGAAGAAGCCAGTCCCCAAAGGACTACAGCCTGTGCCATCTGAGGGCCAGGAAACCTCCAGTTTTCAACTTGGAAGAAGGCAGCCCCAGCCTCTAGTTCCTAAGAGCCTGGAACAGGCCAGTGGAAATCAAGTCTGGGATAAGATGATACCTTGTATGATTTTTAAAAATCTAATATCCTGAATTCAGCCTAAGTAGTGAAGTGCAGGAGGAGACCAGACATCACATGCAAGGAAGAGAACAGCAGACCAGGAGAAATTGGCCCGGGGCTGCCAGGCTTGACATCACCAGACACAGGCTGACATGGCAGAAGCATGATCTGGAAATGCCAATGGGACATCTGATTGGGAAGAGCCTGGAGCTGGCTCAGGCCCCAGTCACAACATTCACCCACATTCTAAACACAGGGCCTCCAGTGGAATGTTTCTTAGCATTTTTAAGGCTCTGGTTCCCTGGCAATGGCAAATTAGTGAATTAGGTACAGTGGACACTGATATATGGCAGGTAGTACCTGATATAAATAATTAAAAAGCAAGGGTCTCTTGGGCAGCACCTGTGGCTCATCGAGTAGGGTGCCGACCCCATGTACCGAAGGTGGCGGGTTTAAACCCAGCCTCGGCCAAACTGCAAAAACAGAAAAATAGCCAGGCATTGTGATGGGTGCCTGTAGTCCCAGCTACTTGGGAGGTTGAGGCAAGAGAATCGCCTAAGCCCAGGAGTTGGAGGTTGCTGTGAGTTGTGTGATGCCACGGCACTCCACCAAGGGTGATAAAGTGAGACTCTGTCTCTACAAAAAAAAAGCAAGGGCCTCTTGAGTGACCCACCTGCCAATTATCTGTCATTGCGTCATTGCCTGCAGTTCTTGGAAGGGTGACCCCATGGAGGGAGCTGGACCCTTGAGGTGTCAGCAGTGAAGGGGACTTTTGGGGGTAGTCTGGGCTGACATGGTCAGTGTGACTGTTATTACCGTGATTCCATCATGACTGTCAACAGAGTTCAAGGCTTCCTTTGGGTTTCACCAGTTACTCCCTAGTCCTCGCTGGTCTGTGAGAGCTCCTTGGTCTTTCCTGGTTATCCACAACCTTGGAAGATGGGAAGACAGGACCATGTCCTGCCCCCAGCTGGGTTTGTCTGACAGTTTGCTCATGATTAGTCTGGGGTTATGGGAGCTTAGGGGGACTAGAAAGCTGAGGTACTCTCCTCTTTACATCATATGGGGGACTCTGACAGCATGCCACTTCTCCCAGGTGACCCACCTGGATCTCTTAGATAGGGTGGCTCAGCCAGGTAGCCCCTGTCAAGTGGGGACTCCTAACCCCTATTCTCTTCTTTGGAAGCAGCCCAGTGATAAGGAGGAATGGGTTAAGCTTCACCTCCAGGAGGGAGGAGGATCAGTGTATAGGATGCAGCATTCTTCCACAGGAGCCCCTGTCTATTTTTTCAGTCTTTGATTTCTATCTAGATAGACTCGTGGACATTTACTTGGGTTCAACCCAAATGCTCTGTTACCCACTGGGGATGTTCTCTATCTCCTCCTAAGGCAGAGGAATGGTTTAGGGGAGGGAGGGATAGAGATTCCATGGATGATGAATCTTGCCCAGAAGACCCAGGGAGCCACAGATGCTGAACCAGATGCACCTTAAGAGACAGGTGTCAATGGATCTGGTCTGTGCAGACTGTGCAGATGCAGGAGGAAGGCAGGGTGTGCGTGGGGAAGTGTGTGAAGAAGAGGGGCTCCCCTTTCCCTTTTCCCAGGGGCTTTCTGTCTCCTGCTCAGGCAACAGGGACTACACCTCTGCTCTTTATCCTTATATTTCCCATGACACTTGCTCACTGTGCTGTGGGCACTAAGGGGCTTTGCCAGTTCAGGCCTTCATTCATATGTTCAGCTCATAAGGTAAGAGCAGCCCCCAAAGAGGAGAAAGGACACCACTGGGCAGGGCAGAGGTGGGAGATCCTGAAAGCCTCTGTTCCTGAAACTTGGGGTGATTGTCCAGGAAAGGGAGCCTTAAGGACCACCCTATTGGCTCCCAAATAAGACCATTAAAAAGGTGGGCGGCTTTTTCCAGGGTGCTCACTCCTAAAGCCAATCTCTTAGGTTGACTTCCTTAATTCTTACTATGGTGAGATAGAGGAGTTGGCATGGGAGTTAATTGAGTTGGCTTCAATTTTTATTTATTTATTTTTTTGTAGAGACAGAGTCTCACTTTGTCGCCCTCTGTAGAGTGCTGTGGCATCACACAGCTCACAGCAACCTCCTGGGCTTAGGCGATTCTCTTGCCTCAGCCTCCCGAGTAGCTGGGACTACAGGCGCCCGCCACAACGCCTGGCTATTTTTCTGTTTTGCAGTTGGGCCGAGGCCGGGTTTGAACCCGCCACCTTCAGCATATGGGGCTGGCGCCCTACTCGATGAGCCACAGGCGCTGCCAATTTTTATTTTTTTGAGACAGAGTTTCAAAGCAGGAATGAGCTGGCTGGGGAGAGTGAGTGTGGGTGTGCAGCTCCGGGGGGTGGGGGGTCACTCTGGGCTGACAAGAAGGAAGGAAGGAGTGAGGCAGGGAGGCCAGAGAGAACACTCATGTGGCCCATGCAGTGCAATTTGAATGAGAGAGGTAGAAGGGACTCAGCAGTTCTGCCTGAGACTCATCCTGGGACAGAGATGCTTGGACAGGTTGGGAGAGGAAGACTCAGGTTCCATAGCCCTACTTCTAGTGGTATTCTCATCTCTGTGGCTATAAAGGACAGGTGGTCTTTGCTCACTAGCCCCCACCCCACTTTCCAATGAGAAAGGTACTATAACTTATAGTACCACCCAGTGGTCCCAGCACACTGCCAGGGATGCTATGAGGACAAAATGTGGAACATGTTTAATTGAAAACAGAGCTGGCCTATTGGCACTGAATAGATCTTATTGTTCAGGTGTCACTTCCCCTCATTCTTCATCACTCGCTGCCAGGCTGGTCATACTGGTCATCCCTGTGATTACTTATAAGTCCAGTGGTAGAAAGTCATACTCTGGCCACTTAGGCCATCCTACAGAAATGACAAATGGCCTTTCTCATCAATAGGACCCTGAGTCCCCTGAGCTTGGTTGAAGGGAAGGGAGGAAGAGAAAGCTGCCCTTGTGTCTTTGTCGGTGAGATACCCCTTCTCAGCTGCCCTCCCCCCACTTCCTGTCTAGTGAGTAGGGGTGGGGACATACCAGTCCCTAAATATGACTCCTGGGGCAGAGGCAGTGACCCCTTGCCCTTGGTCACCTGCCAAGGAAGCATCTTTCTGTGTAATCTCAAGGCAAGCACACAGTTGAAGCACTGTGCCCTTCACCATGTAAGGTAGTTCCCAGGGACCTTGGCTTCCTCTTTTGTCGAGCCTATATATGTAGAATACATGTTCTCTTCCTGACTCCATCCTGCCAAGAGTCTGCCTAAAGCCTACCAAAGCAGGGATATGGAGATATGGGTACACTTAGATGCTGGAAATCTCAAATGGGACAGCTGCTGTGGAAATCAGTTTGGAGGTTCCTTAACAAGTAAAATAGGGGGCAATGCTTGTGGCTCAGTGAGTAGGGCGCTGGTCCCCTATACCAAGGGTGGAGGGATTGAACCAGGCCTCCGCCAAACTGCAACAACAAAAAAAAATAGCTGGCTGCTGTGGCGCGTGCTCATAGTCCCAGTTACTCGGGAGGCTGAGGCAAGAGAATCGCCTAAGCCTAAGAGCTGGAGGTTGTGATAAGCTGTGATGCCACGGCATTCTACCAAGAGCGACAAAGTGAGACTCTGTCTCTAGAAATTAAAAAAAACAAACAAACAAGTAAAATAGGAAGCTACCATTAGGACCCAGAAATTCCACTCCTGGGGGATATATCTAAAAGGTCCATACAAAACTTGTACATGAATGTTTATAGCAGCAGACCAAAAGTTGAAGCAACCCAACTGCCTGTCAACACATGAATAGATATACAAAAAGTCCACATAATGGAATATTATTTAGCCATAAAAAGGAAGGAAGGCCAGCCATGGTGGCTCATACCTGTAATCCTAGCACTTTGGGAAGCTGAGGCAGGAGGATTGCTTGAGGCCAGGAGTTCAAGACTAGCCTCAGCAATAGTGAGAACCCATCCCTACAAAAAGTAGAAATATGGCTTGGTGCCTGTGGCTCAGGGGGCTAAGGTGTCAGCCACGTACACCAGCACAGTGAGCTGGTGGGTTCAAATCCAGCCCAGGCCTGCCAAACAATAATGACGGCTACAATCAAAAAATGGCTGGGCGTTGTGTCGGGCACCTGTAGTCCCAGCTACTTGGGAGGCGGAGGCAAGAGACTCGCTTGAGCCCAGGAATTGGAGGTTGCTGTGAGCTGTGATGCCACGGCACTCTATCCAGGGTGACAGCTTGAGGCTCTGTCTCAAAAAAAAAAAAA